>CM032228.1:154017500-154315000 GCA_019009955.1 Riptortus pedestris | reverse complement strand
TAAAATATAACTTAAATTATTTTTAGTGTATCACTGTTATTTATTTACACCAGGTGTACAAATTACTAGAAAATATGTTTTAAATGTTTTAAATAAATAATTTAAGTAAAACAATGTTGTCGCTGAAGCGGGGGCGGAAGTTTTCGGGAGGCTAACACAGTTAATAGTCTCTGGAATATGCTGGATGGTAGAGGAGCCCAATTGATGAGGATCAATAAGAAGGCCAAGTCCTCTACTGTTTTTTATTATAATGCAGAGTGCATAAAAAACAGTAGAGGACTTGGCCTTCTTATTGATCCTGAACAGTTAATAGTGTTAGCTTATTTCCTGAAAATGATGAAAGTGCATTCTACCCAAATTTACTATTATGTATATATCTAAGCACGCAATCTCCTATTAGTTTCTGATAGGAACGATTTACACTATAGATAATATTTAATTATAATAAGTGCTATACATGATTATGATTTGAATTATTCACGGTGTGTCAAACAGGGGAGAGGGATTGACTAGGGACTAATTTTCAATTATTCTTCAAAACTAAAATTTAATTTCTACAAGCCTCCTACCTTGACCCTTAATGGAAAACAATAAGCCTAGACGGGAAGTATAGTTGTACACATTGAAGCCTTCGGAAAAAAAAAATACCACCAACATTCAGCTTCTAGTGATTTCCCGAGCGAAGCCTTAGCTTTAATTTAAAAATTAAATAATTGTAATATTTAACATACATGGCTCGTCACATTCGTATAAGATATATGAACATAATTACTAAATGATTAATGTTCAAATCTCGTGGAATATTGTTGATCTAATAAGCTGGCTTTATTAGTGCATGTACTGCTTGGATATTACATGTACATTCCTATGTTCAGTTCGTGTTATCAGTATTGGGAGTTTCATATAGGTCATAACGAGATTGTATCGCCTTATCAATGAAATGTCATTTATCTATTGCTCTAGGGTTGGATGGAAGAGATCCAACACTTTTCTAGAGATAAGGGCAATAATAACATTTTCCACTGTGATAGTTTTGAGATTAGTGATATAGAGTTTTAGCCCAAGATGCGCTACAAATAGACTTTATATGTAATATTCATGCCATAAGGCAGAAGCTCTTCAGTGAGAGCCACATATGAATATAGACGTACTTTGATTCCCAGCAAAATGACTTATTGTTATATCTTTCTACTCTTTCTCTCCCTTATAAACTTTTTTTTATTTATTTATACAGGAGCACCCGCATCTTGGCGAAATGGCTCAAAGTTTCACAATGTAAAATGAAAACAAAATTATAGAAAAATAACAAAAACTGAAACAACAAATAAAAAATTAAATACAACAAATAATCATTAAATACTAGTAATAATGACAATTAAGAAACATTAGACTAATAATAAAGACAACAATTTAAAATGTTTTTAATAAAAAAATTATGTTACTCCTAAATACTAGTACATTTATATTATTTTTTTTTATTTTATTTATTTAGTTTTGTGTCCCACAGCGATGGTGGTTGGCATATAATATAACCTTATAACCTAATACCCCTGCTATTCTGTTGAGGGTGGACAGGGGGGATTTGGCCCCCTTCATTCTTAACTCGAGTAGAATTGTACTACGATTGAGTTGACAGATATATGTAGTAGTGAATTACCTTTTTAAATACGCAATACAAGTTACTCTTCGGTCCTCTGAAAATAATGGGCACAGTAGTTAAAGAGACAGCAAATCTCCTAAGATACATGGTTCATGTGTATATGTCGGCTAAATTCAACAGCTCCAAGGAGGATTATCATTTGTCATTCTCAATGTTCATGGAAGCTACCCCAACGAGAAATGAATATGAAATTGTCAGAGATTCTAATTGAAATATGCAGCTCGGTTCTATGGAAGACAGATATGCTTAGTCGTGAATCCTAGCATGTAACAGAAACTTGAGGAAGGCGAAACCATACGCCTGACTACTTAATGCTATGCTTAGATGGAGTAATTAAGCTAATGAAGACTGAAAGTCCCTCGAATTAGTTCCTAAGAGAGCTTGTGACGAGCTCAGCAAGCAAATTACAAGCAAATATTTAAAAATATTAACTATTCAGATGCATTCATTCTCCAATCTTATTAGCAGCTCCTCAAGTAATTAACCATGAAAATAGAATTAATATAATGAAACAAAATGAGGATAACTCATTAGTACGATGTCTTAAATCCACTGAATAAACTACGTTGAAGATAAACACTATAGTTTGCAAATATAGAGAAAAAAACAAAATTAAGAATCCATTCAAATAAAGTTAAAGAAAATATCGTGGAAGATGTTATTCACCACAAGAAGAAAATTAATAGTGGAAATTAATATTTTACTAATTAAATAAATTGTTTATTCTTCATCATCTCTAAATAATTGTTGTTACGTTAGTTGTAATGTTTATAGTCTCGAAATAAATAATTAATAACTTCAGAATGTACATATTCAGTTTTTACATGTACAAACTTGGTGATGGATGCTATGCTATATACAAATATGCTATGGATGCTCCATAATATCAGTCTTTTATTATTTGATGCATTTAATTCATTGAATCTACGTTCAGTAATATTATATTAATCATGAATGTTACCATCATTATAAAGCGATAAATATCGTAGAACATGAGATTTCATCCATATGATGGCACGAAGGATATGAAGAAAACACTAATTATTTTCTGAGATACTGTAGCTCTAATAAATTGATAGTAAGTAAAATGATTTTGGCAGGGATACGTTTTATCATCTGACTATCTTCCGACTGACATGAGTTCCGATGGGGATTTAATAATGTACTCTGTATCAATTGATACAACGCCTGATGCTAGGATCTGCAGAATCAGGCTAAAGAGAAGAAGAGAAGATCAGAGCGGACACAAATGAAGAAGAATTTTGTCAATTTTACTAACAATCTGACAATTA
The DNA here is from genome assembly GCA_019009955.1 of Riptortus pedestris. Taxonomy (NCBI): domain Eukaryota; kingdom Metazoa; phylum Arthropoda; class Insecta; order Hemiptera; family Alydidae; genus Riptortus; species Riptortus pedestris. The sequence goes on along the minus strand of CM032228.1, from coordinate 154,312,048 downwards.
TTATTAATTATTAACGTCAACTTTTTGCAACTAAGGCTAATTTGTACGGGTTAGCTACAGGTTGGCCACCTTATCTAGCCAGGGTGGGACCTAGGATGTTATTTAATGAATTCCGTCACTAAATAATTCCCTTTGCCCAGGCGAGAATCGAACTCGCCACTCTAGGTTTACGATGTGAGATTAAGGTCAACATTTTAACTCACATGACTAACCTGAGCCCCTGACAATTAGAATACAGCAAAAAATATGTTTTGCCTACCGAATGAAGAGTAGTAAGAATACTTCAGTAGCTATCCAGCCAAGACACGCGATGAAATATTTAAGTATGACGCCAAGTATGCTTTTGATGACTGTAATGAACAGATATGAAGGGAAATGATTTTTCAGATGACTAATAAAATTAGTCAACCAAAGTATGGTAGACGCATTGTTAAGTCTGCTATGCATGACGAAGTACTGAAGACTTTTGATGTGTAATCGGGTAGTCCAGTTCAGTTAGAAAGATATTGAGGAAGTCGGTGTTCCTGAAAGAGACGAGATGAGGGAAACAATTAGTCTCTAAGAAGTAACAAGGTCCTTGGGACTGGCAAAACCCTTTGAAAATATGGAATAAAGGGTTTAGTCCATTTCGGCCTTAAGGGTACGCGCACAAATGGATGCTGCAACTATCCCAAATAGGGAATTTCAACCTTCTTAGACTAGTCGCCTTTTAGCTAAGCCGATTTCATGTTTTGTTTTCATGAAAATCTTATATTTGGTAACGACACAACAAAAATTGTGCGCAGACAAATATATTGTAGAAGGCGCATATGTAAGTACAGAGGTTATTCGGAAGCTAGTCAAGGATATATATAGATTTCCGTTATTAAGGACGAAATATTAACATAGATTTGGAATAATTTTTCCAGGTGAGGTACCTCATAGTTCAAATTGGAATGAATTGTTCAGCGTATCAATATGTCTACGCTAATTACTTGCTCCACACATTGTTCCTGGAGAAATGTATAAAACAAAAGGTAATCTAAATAACAAAGTAATCAACTGTTGTTATGTTCATGTTTGTCGAAAAACAAATAGACAATGAAATATCGCGAATTTTTATTTCAGGCCTCCCTTATAACCCTCACTCCCGTTCTAACCTAACAATTTTAATATAGCTTATAATCATGGAAGAATTAATGCTAATTGACATACCGAGTTTTTTTAAGTTCGGTTTAATCGTTAGCGCCCTATGAAATAGTCGACTCCCGCTTTAGTTTATAGTGTATATCTCGTTTATACTTTGTTAAAAGACAAAAATTAATATCACAAAAGTTACTCTAAAAAACAAAATAAACAACTTTTGTTATGCTCATATTTGCCGAAAAACGAATAGAAAACGAAATACAGCTATTTTTAAATTCTGGCCTCCCTTACAACCCCCACTCCTGCCCGTCCCTAGAAATGTTGGTATGATTTGTTATAATGAAAGCGTTAGTGCTAATACACATACCGAGTTTTATTTATTTCGGTTGGGTCTTTTGTCCCAAATAAAATTGTTCACTTCCGCTATAGGTTTTAGCGTATATCTCGTTTACGATTCGGTATACGAATAAAGTGTATATTACAAAAGTTACTCTAAAAAAAAAAAAATAAACAACTTTTGTAATGTTCATATTTGCCGAAAAATTAATAGGAAACGAAATAACGCTATTTTTAATTTCAGGCTTCCCCTTATAACCCCCACTTCCGTTCGTCTCAGAGAATATTAATATAGCCTAAAGTCTAAGTTGGATTAGTAGTAATACACATACCACGTTTCATAAAATTCGGTTAAGCCGTTTATGCGTGAAAAGGGTTCAAACAAACAAACACACATACAGGAAAAAAACAAAATGCAGTTATGGTGTCTATGACATGTGAAACAGAAATTTATCGTGAAGTTTCGCGAAAAAATCAATGTACAGACAGTGGTTACAATTTTATATATATATATATATATATATATATATATATATATATATGTTGGTGTGTGTGTGTGTGTGTGTGTGTGTGTGTGTGTGTGTGTGTGTGTGTGTGTGCATTTAAAAGAAATTCCTATTAATAAGATTAGGAGAGTAGATTAAATATTAAGCAAAAGACCAAATATTAATTAAAATAGTAAACTTGAAATAATTGATAAAGGAATAAAAGCTATCTTATCGATTCGTTCTTATTTGTTGCTTGTACATTCCTAACCAAACACCGTAATATATGTTCGACAAAATTATACGAACTTTTTAAATTTAGTTTGAGAGTGAAACAAGTGGTTGGTCTACAATTCTTATGAAAACCCTTTGACTCTAGCTGTTTGGAAGGGTCTAGTGTGCCTTGTGAACTGTCTTAACTGAGGCAAGTTTATGGTCGGTGAAGAGTATAACTAGATTAGGACAGGAACTTCTCATAAGGTGGATAGAGTGTGGAGAGTAAATCTCCCCTTCCTACCAGCCCTGACAGCCGGGGTATAATGGTGGAAATTTAAACTTTCCCTGCCCAAATAGAATTAAACAGCTTAAAGGATTAGCCGGTGTCTAGTTTTATAAATGAAAAGACTCGTCATATTCCGCTTTTTATACAAAGCCCATTCATTAGAAGTGGGCTTTACTAACTTTTTGATGATAAACTCAGTCTTTCTTTGACTCCTAAATTTACCTAATAACTATGAATTAATTCTTTAGGGAAAATCCAAGGAATAATTGCGTAACATTTTAATCTATTACCTATTTTTTTATTTGAATATTAAAGATTTTCAACATGATATAATTTCTGTATTAGTTCAACTGTGCATGCTTCGCAATATGAACACTAATACAATCAGGCATAAAAAAGGATGAACGAGTTATTAATACTGAAACGTAATAGATAATTATACCAGAAATAAAAACTAAAAATAAATAATTGTCGAAGGCTATGATATTAAAATTTAATACAATTTCAAAACCTGCTGAGTTTAAAATAATAATCTATGATAATTGACAGTCGCCACACTTCAGTAATTCTGAAGAATGTTTTTAGCAGGTCGTACTCATGACACGATTTTCGAAAATTTTCTTCAAATGTCCATCGATCCTACCCAGGATTTGACGAAAATGAGGTCCGTTCAAAATTATATATATATATATTTGTCAGTTAACACTCTAGCGGTCGCAATTTTTGTTTGCAGGCTGGCTTGCCTGTTTGTTTACAATTCAGCCTTGTATTGTACATTTACCGAGCATTCATGGTTGTGTTCCCCGTTTATCTATTGTAAACCTTCGCGTGGGAAATCTGCTTAGTTTACGCAGCCCCTGCGTGACGGACTTTTTTATTTTTATTTTGTCAATTATGTGGGACTTGCACCACTGCTAAACTGATATATACATAATAATAAATAGTTGTTGATAATTATATTATTGTGAATACGTTGCCTTAAACCACATTATTTATGTTAGTTTTTCCTGTACTCATAAGATAAGGTTTTTTTTTTTGCCATGCAAAAAAATTATGTGATATTATTCTATATAATGATTTGGTTTAGTTTCCCACCTGAGCTATAGGAATTGTTTGAGTGACGAACTCACTAAATGAAATCTATAGTCCCACTCTCGCTAAAAAAAAGGAGGTAATCTATGGGTAACGCGTAACAAGTCCTAGGTTGTTAAACTAAGAAAAAACTAAATAGCTAGCAATTACTTAATATCAATCACAATTAACCTTAATGAATTTCATATACATCAAATAAAGGGTTGGAACTGCCAGTATATAAGATACTGTTGTCATACCTTTGCTATGACGGGCTAGAAGATATGTACACTTGCTGTACTCGATCATCAGCCAGTGACTACGGCCTCCACTGACAGGTATGACGACAATAATTATATATTAACCAATAGTTTCTTTGAATAGTATTCTATAGTCACCTCTTATTTCTTTTCTGAATTTTAAATTACCTATTTGTGATTTGAAGTAAGTTAGTAATAATATTTCCATCCAAAACTAAAAATATAAAAAGTCCGTCACGCAGGGGCTGCGTAAACTAAGCAGATTTCCCACGTGAAGTTGTACAATAGAGAAAGCTTCCTAATAATAACAGTAGTAGGAAGGTATCTCTAAACCTATTCACGAGGGACGAATAGTTAAGGAAACGGCCGCACTAGCTCTCGGCGGATAGTCCCGAACATAGCCGAGTCCTGCTGACCACACGCACAATACAAATGCCAATATCTCGGTTAATATTCAAGATAGAGAATAAATGTATAAAACAATATTTATAGTAAATGTAATTTGCAATAAGATTAATTCTATACTATTTTTCGATCCGACGCATAATAACGGAGATATATTGAATTTTCAAAAATCCTCCCCATTTAAACCCCCCCTCCCACTGGTCCGATTTCAGCCATTAACGAACTTGATCTTTCTTTTTACATAAAACGCTTAAATATGAAGTTTGGTAACGATCAAACAAAAATTGCGACCGCTAGAGCGTTAACAGACAAATATATATATATATATATATATATATATATATATATATATATATATATGTATATATAATTTTGAACGGACCTCATTTTCGCCATCTCCTGGGTATGATCGATGGACATTTGAAGAAATTTTTCGAAACTCTCAAGGGAAATCTGCTAAAAATTATGAAACTCGATTATGAAATTTTCGATTACTTGTTCTTTTCGTCATAATACGATTCGAATTATTTCTCACAGCTGCTTTTAAACGATCTCATTATTGAATGTAGTAGACTTGAAATGGTGCGTGTAATTTGTCAAGAGAATAAAATAGTCATTTAATACACGATTTTCATTGACCTTCAGCCCAAATGTACAAAGTTCTTGTAAGCAAAAGAAATGGTAAATCGAGTCAAGCTCGACTACTCCATGAAGTAAAACGCGAAGAAAGAATAACCACTACTGACATCCAATCGAGAAAATTCGTTCCTATTCTTTTAGAGAATGATCAAGTACATTCTCCAACCGTCTGAGAATAAGCAGCTTAAAGTCAATCCTCTATTCCATTTGTAGGAATCTTTTCCCATATTTTTCACTCAATCAGTTCGAATAGTAGAACATCCTATGAAGATTAAACTATATACTGCATGGTCGATGGCACAAAGATCCTTTCATATTGCCCTGTGCCTTCTTTTTTCCATCCTTGTGTGGGAATGTGGTTCTTTTGGAGCTAAGAGAGCGCAACAGTGGTAAATGATGAACAACAACGACAAACTCATGGCTTTTTATAGCAGTCCTTGATGCCGTATGTACAATTAAGAAGGACGTTTTGGCAGATGAGGGAATGAGACCGCCAAGGAAAATGTAGCGGTATACCGTAGCGGGGCGAGGAGGAGGGGCAGACCCAGAGGAGGAGGCTGGACGGCAAGCACTTGTGGAGGTTCCTTTAATTGCAGTAACCGGTTGAGTGGATTAATTAGATGGCAGAACACCTAGGGCTGTAAGGCTTAGATTTATGTAATTAAAATGATTTATAATTTTCTTCCAGATATTGAAAAAAGTAGTTGCTCAATGAAATTCTTTGAGATCAAGTTTGTTGCTATGCTATTATATGTTTTGGAAAAATATTATCAGAATACGAAAACAAAATTCTGTAAATACATACATGCATTCTTCATTTATACAATTAAAAATGGCTTTATTGACTTATGATAATAGGATATTAAGTTAACTCAACCGAAGAGTTGGTAATTTATAGTCAATATGTTACATTTACAAGAGATAATCCCCAGGAGGAATAAAACTGACATCAGCATATTTAGGCAATGCATCATAAGTGTTGGGGAAGGGTGATCTAGAACGGATTTCTTGTGTTTTTCTCCTGGCTTTCGTACCGGCGGAATAGCGTTGTTTTATAAGAGCTTAATTTTAATGAATAGTACTAAATCGGTTAAGAAGAGTATTGTTTTGACCAATGGCAGACGATCTTTGTTTCTTTATTATTATTTACGTCCACTTTATGCTACTATGGCTAATCAGGGCGGGTTATCTACAGGTTACCACCCTTTTCTAGCCTGGGTGGGTACTAGGAGTTTATTTAATGAGATCGTCAGTAAATAAATTTGTACTGTCCACGGTGGGAATCGAACCCGCCACTCTAGGTCCATCACGCGAGATTAAGACCAATGCCCTAACTCGCACAGCCAACCTGAGACACGCAGACGATCTTAAATTATAGTGTGTATTACTGAAAAACCTGTAACTTCATGATTTGACAAATAGTATTTCACAAATTTCGGTAAAGTTTCTCTTTAGTTTCTGAAAAGTTTCTAAGAGAAACCAGTCTTTAAAGGCTTCAGGCAGGATCTCTAGCTAGGTATTTTACTTTTTAAAATGAAGCCTACGGCTACTTTTGAGGAGGTACTTTGAAAATCTATCTAATCTAGGAATAAAAAGGAGACATGACAAAATTACAATGATCGTGATGGTTGATATTACTGACGACCTTAGTGAAATATGAGTCCTCAAAGACTGAAGGCTCGAAAGGGTAATGACTATAAGTAAAATTTTCGAAAAAAATGAATTAGTGCTGTGGATAACGACGATTTTAAGGTTTGCTAATTGTATGTTTCATTTTATGCAAGAGAAGATATTTTTCAAAGATGTTTAATCCAGTTACCTATGTCATTGGCCTCTCTCAGCCAATCAACACACCCGCCCCCCTCTGATCCTTCCACAATACCTCCTCAGGTATTTAAGGGCTGTTTTTGGGAAAGGGTGTCATGCGGGTGACTCCTGTGATAGGTAAATCACACTCCTTATTACCACCTTCCGAGATTGGAACAACACCTCCTTCAAATGATATTGAGCTATAGAAAAAGGGGCCATATATTCCTTTACCCCAGGCAGTCATCAGACAGCCATTATTGCAAAAAAAAAAAACAAAAACCAAAAAGCTAAAAAGCAGGGTAACAGGTAAAAAAAAATGTGTCATTTCAGGTAGTCAAGAACCGCTTTCTTCCTTTGACTCCCTGCACTTCAGACATCAGAGCCCTCTTTTGACACCGTCTCTCGCAGAAGCGGTCCAATAGGACATTGGCGCCCGACGTTGGGCACGAGACAGTTCATTCTGTGACTGTCGCATTGTGTTATTTTATTATGTTTCTTCAAATAATTTGAATAGTCCACTTAAAGATGATGAAATGATTAAATTAATTTAAATTTAAGATTTATTTCATCTATTTCTTTGCCACCCAACATAAAAGAAAAAAGTCCGTCACGCAGGGGCTGCGTAAACTAAGCAGATTTCCCACGTGAAGTTTTACAATAGGGAAATCTGCCTAATAACAACTGTAGTAGTAAGAAACCTCTAAACCTAAAACATTATTTAGGGCGTAATAACCCAGTAGTTTCTAGCCCCAAAAAACAGTTGACCTAACCTCTAAACCTATTCACGAGGGACGAAGTTATAGAAAGGGCCGCCAGAGCTCTTGCCGGAAAGTTCGAACATAGCCTACTGGTGACCAGTATCACGCAGAATACAAATGCAAATATCTCGGTTAATATTCAAGATACAGAATAAATGAATTAAACAATATTTATAGTAAATTTAATTTGCAATAAGATTTATTCTATACAATTTTTCGATCCGACGCATAATAACGGAGATATTTCGAATTTTCAAAAATCCCCCCCTCTAAACCCCCCCTCCCACTGGTCCGATTTCAGCCATTAACGAACTTGATCTTTCTTTTTACATAAAACGATTAAATTCCGAGTTTGGTAAAGATCAAACAAGAATTGCGACCGCTAGAGCGTTAACAGACAAATATATATATATATATATATATATATATATATATATATATATATATATATATATATTTATATATATAATTTTGAACGGACCTCATTTTCGTCATCTCCTGGGTAGGATCGATGGACATTTGAAGAAATTTTTCGAAACTCGCATCATGAGTACGACCTCAATAGCTGATTTCCCTTAAGGGAAATCTGCTAAAAAAATGCATACTAAAGAAATTCTTCTCAAAGGAACCTTTAGCATATAACTAATGTGGTACAAATCGACGGTTCTTCCTGGATCAAGGCACACATCAATTCCCATACAATTACTAATGTCCATTCGAATTAGGAACATGAAAATATTTATTGTACCCCCGTGTAAGCGTAGTATTAAATTTAAAATGATAAAATGCTAATTATTAACGTCTATTTTTTGTTACTATGGATGATTGGGTTGAGGTATCTAAAGCATTTTCTAATCACAGTAGTCCCTCTGTTATTTCAGCTCTTATTTAATGAGTTCAACACGTTGGTAAGGCGTGGATCGAACCTCTTTAGGTTTTTACCAAATGTAATCAACCTCAAAGCCTTAACTCACATGGCTCATCCTTTAAAATGACAAGACAAGGTGAAACATTTAAGGCCTATTCATTAGGTATTGAAACAAATGGCTAGTCAGATGTAATGAAGAATGCAGCATTTCTCAAGCCAAATAGGGATATAATACTCTTTTTTACACAATTTTAAAAATGTGAAATTATATATATACAATTTTATTTTCAAGATAAATAAATATCGATAGATGTAAAAGCCGTTAGTCTGGACTGAATCTGCCAATTTACTACAATGGATGTTTCCAAGGTCTAAAGCAGAAGACTGGGGGAGAGGTGAGGAAGAAGGGGAGGGGACGAAGGAAAGAAGAGGCTAATAGATTTATTAGAAATCTGAGGGTGAATGCGAAGCTCTAGGGTGGAATATGACTAATGCAAGGGGTGGGGAGTGTCAAATCCTCCCTCCAACAGCTCCTATGTTTGCACCCCTTATCTTCAGGCTACAGCCTTCACTCTTCCTCCCTACTCTTAATAATGTCATTTCTCAATTCCACCTACTCACCCGTCCTACCCACTGTTTACATAATATAAAAAAACCTATCTGTTCTTAGCTCTCTTTTCATAATATTGTGCGATTACCTGTGTATGTTAGTGCCTCCTGCCGCTACCTAAAGGACGATGCAAGATAAGCCAGGAGCCCAAGACAGATGTGCCTACACTCGTGGCACCATATATACCAAGCGCGTTCCTACTGAAGGCTCAGAGTTGCTTATTGCTCAGAGTTGTTTGGTGCTCAGAGTTGCTTATTGCTCAGAGTTGCTTGTTGCTCAGAGTTGTTTGGTGCTCAGAGTTGCTTATTGCTCAGAGTTGCTTGGTGCTCAGAGTTGCTTGGTGCTCAGAGTTGCTTGTTGCTCAGAGTGTTGCAGTGTTCGCTCACAGAAGCGAAACACATAGTCCGGTGCCACCATTGACTGGGCTTTCATATGCATGTTTTCGTAAGATTAGCTCTCCACCAGTTGCAAATAATTCATTTATACGCATCAATTATACAGTTCATAATACAGTCCGCTTGCTCAATTCCTTTTGTAACAGTATAATTGCATTTTGCGTGGCTTTGACCTCGGATAAAAATATTGACCATAGTCTTAACGTATAAACAACATTCAAGCCAAATAAGGTACAATTATTATATTTTTTTTCATTCAATTAATCACTTGTACACGAGAGTGCAACATAAAAAAATAAAGGAAACTGATCGACTCAGTCATTTATCGATGACGTCAAGCTCAATAAATAACGTATAATATGTTATTGCAAATCTAGGAATTTGTATAAATCCCAGATATAACTGACCCAAACTATCAGCGATCTCCACCACACACGGTAATCACATTAAGTTTGCCTACCCATTGAACGTGAAATTATGAACAGAAACCGTACTCAGAGAAAATGACCTTCCTACGTTTGGGAAGCATCTATTTCCCTTCAAATTGCAAAAAGTATTATTATGCTTTTGCATATGTTCCCCTGCCTATTAAATTTTAATACAAAACAATATTTTAGTGATTAAGTTTTTCTCAATTTAGCTATCGTTCTGTGAACTTTCTATAGCAGTTCGATAAGAGAGATACATTCATTGACTAAAATGTATCGTACAATGATAATGATAATGTAGCATCCAATCTTTCAATAAGCCATTAAGTTCCTTACGATAAATATATTTAATCCATTTAAATTCTGTAGCATTCACTCCAGGTATGCTTGATTTATACATCAGTGCTTATCTGCCCTCATCAAAATTATTGAGATTACTGAAGATCTTTTAGACGACATGATAGGTGATAGTCTTTGAAAGGATCAGTAGTTGTAAATTAGCTAGTAAGAGTTTGTAGATGCGGCAAGTAGATGTAGCTGGGTAGGAAGTGACTGTCTCTACTGTTGAATGGAGGTGGGAGTTGTAGTGGAGGTTGTATAGTCAGACTGGAACAATGGTGAAGGAGCCAGAGCGTTGGAGTACAACTCTGTTTGGAGGCTCGTTAATCAAACTGCTGTTCGCTCTGTTAAACAGCAACTTCGACAGCACCATACACTCGTCTAGTTCACTAAGCCCCGTCTACTGGCTCGATACATCATCTACATCTACAACAATCTACCTCGTCATACACCGTCCATTCAATTCACTCACTTGGAGCTTTAATGGAAACCTCATTTCTACTAATGATAGCAGAAAACTGGAACGAGGAGGGAACTTAATCGGTTTTCCTCGGATATTGTCGGCTAGGTTCATACTTTTCTTTTCACACTTACTGTCAAATTTAATGTCTACTAATTGAAATGTTAGAAAATGCACACTGAGTAATGCATTCCGCATATCATTTTAGGACCTATACCTTCTAGATTAATTTCATTAGAGTGGCAAATAATATAAATGAAGGAGACATACTTTTATTTTAATAATTTTTATGGCCTGAATACTCCGACAGTTTTAATTACAATTGTTATATTAAAAAAAAAAAAGATGTTTCTCAATATGGCTGGGTCCTAGATTGTTGTACTGTATAGGGAAATCTCTACTATCTATTTGACCTATTTTTGGTCAACCAAATAATACTTTTAGCACTAAAACTAATGGCTAGGTGCCACAGAGGTTTGTAAGGTGTAATATGAATAACTGAAATTAATACATTCTTCGGAATCCAAAATAAATGTATTCACACTCTTGAGAGGAGTAGATTACTTTAAACCAAGAAAACTACTTTTTTATGTTATTTAATATAGAAATTGGGTGGTCAAACATTCTAAAGTTATTGGTTCTTAAAGTCACCTTAACCACACGAACTTTGCCAGTGTGATTGGTTTAATTTTAATTGGTAAATTAAGTAAATCAGTGTTTTTGAATAGCTGGAAAGGAGGGGGTTTTGCAGAAAATGAGATGAAACTGAGGGCGATAGAGAAGGCTGAGGTCACAGTCGAGCCAAATTCTGACCCTACCGAATAAGAAGCCACAACGTTTGTGGTCCTCTCTCTAAGGTGTTTTTTTGTTAGATTTTAGTTCTTGCTTCTGGGCTTGACTAAAATACTACACGTTTTAAAATTACATAGTGACTCAGAATACTAGGGCAATAGGAGCATATGCCGTACTCTGAGAATCGATTGATCTGTGATAGAAATATTACATCCTTACATGGGCCCAAGCAAGAGTTGGCACCAACAAACAATTATTATTTCGGGGCTTACAACAAGATAAAAAATTCATGTATATGAGTCCCACTAAACTAAAGCTCCTAAGTATAAGTTGCTGGCAGAGATAGTTTCGGGAAGCAATAATTTTGAACTAAATACGACATCCGGGATGGTTGCAGGGATCAGATTATGTTCTGCACTGCAAATAGCATTATCCATTAAGAGTCTTTCTACGATTGAAAAACACAGGTTGTAATGGTAGGGGCATGTCGAGATAATTTAGCTCGATGATTATGAGCTTCTAGAGCTATTTGTAAAGCACAATGAAAGAAATTTTGGTTAAATGATTTTGTTTTACTTACGAACAATATTTTGAATTCCACAGTACATACCTGAAAAAAAAAACATGGTTAGAAAAATAAGAAACATTTACATAAAGTAACTAAATCAAAGATGATATTTACAATAATTTAAACATTAGGATTTAAGAACCTACGGTGAAAGCCGTATATTATAAAATGTTTATAAAGAGGCCCTAAATATACAAATAACTAATACAGTGAACAAACCTTTGTATAATTATTGGTAAGGCGATTTCCTTTTTAAAACATTTCATTCAACTGCTAAATTATAGTTTGAATGAATATTATCAATGGCAATAGTACTAAGTATATTAATAATAGTAATATAAGGAAAATTCAATTTTCCACAGGCGATAAACACCATCTGAAGGTCGAATTTTGAGCAAACAAAACACATAAGAACTGTTTGTGAGAAGAGGAGAACGTAAGCTAAAATGTATCCCTTGGGCAAAGTGGAAAAGAGACAAATGTAGCTTTTTTGAGAATATCGACACAAGAAGGGTACCCAAGAGAAAAAGCAATTTTTCCATCTTGGGGAAAATAATAGCTGGTTAGAAAGATCCCCTGGGCGGCCCCAATCCAATCTGGGCCCCAATATCGCTCTTGTGAGATGTCGACTATATGAGAGATTTTTCCCAAACAGGTTTGTTCACAATATCTCTGTCCATTTGCTCACTGTAACCAACATCGCTTACTTATCAAATGATTGAGGAACGTTTGTTTATGATAATAATTAAATTTTCGATAAATATTACTGCAACGCCTATGTCTGTACTACGGAGTGGTTTGTGGTGTAAAAGACGCTCATATAAACTCTAAGACGTTACACACTATATTTCATTCTCCTACTGAGTGATTAGTACCCAACAACCAATTCTAGAATAGAGTCCCCAGTTCATTGAGAGAGAGAGAGAGAGAGAGAGAAGAGGGAGAAAGAGATATAGTGAGAAGGAAGTCATGGTCCATGGCAGGAGAATAATATCGAAGGGTGTTGGTAAAATTTACATAGCTGAGAGAATATTATTGGCAAGATATAGTAGCACCCTTTGAGGGGGAACACCAACATTCATGGATCACTTCAATATTCCAACGCAGTATAAATTGCAGCGGACGTTTATTCTATTCATTTACACCTCAGCCGTATTGAAATGCCTGGTTGAATGTTTATTAGGATTTATCATGCTGTGTTTTCCGTCAAAATAAATAATAAATAAGGGGTATAAAGACTGAATTAACATAAGAAATAAATAATTCCTTCCTTTTCTACAAATGCCGAAATTTTCTTATTCTGGAATTATGAACTGCCGATTGTATGAATTAAAGTTCAAAATAGCTGTGTTACTATTTGAGTTGAAATAAATATGAATTATAATATAAATGAATCTTTGCGTTATTGGTAAATAATGTGAATCAATTCGAATATCTATGACAGCGTCTTAGCGTACAACGTAAATAACGTTGTAATATTGGCAAACACGTTTTAAATACAATTTCACATACATTTGTTTTGATAACTAATACTGACTAGAATTGTAATGAGCTTCTCCTTGAACCTCGAAGTAAGTGCCTAATGTAAGTGTTAGTTAACAAAGTCTAAAATAGTGCATTTTGGCAATATCAATTAACTTCATACCAACTCAAAGAAAATCCTAATTATATTCTGGCATCCTCGATTTGGTTGATAGTAAAATTTCTTGAGAAAATATATTGTGATCACAATTTATTCTTTACAAATTTTCGGTAAAGCTAATATAAACAAAGATAGGTCGGGATATGTTGAGTTTGAAGTTAACCCCCGAACAAACAGGCTCACGAAAGGACAAACAATAATTTCAATTTTGACGCCTTCGTTCTTGAAATTACTTAAAAGAGGAAACTTTTATACCCAACAAATTTAAATGGAAATTCAGTCTAACCAAAGAGTTTTGGTTATTTATAGAATATTATATAAAGTAAAATAATGGCAATGAAATGAATTCCTATATGGATCCATCTTCATAACTGATTAGTTAAACGTGAAGATCAGCTTAAATGTTAAATGTCATGATTTATATTATACTCGAATGCTTGAAGCAATACATACCATATTGACGTAAAACTATTACACTCCCGATTATCGTAATCAAGGCACTATTTCAATTAAATGGTAATTTATTGTTCACCGCCATATTTTAGATTTTTGTGTAGTTCAGACATTTGCGTCAATTTAGATAATTGGCCGTGCATAGTCAACCTTGATAGGTCTAATGTTAGGCTGTGTTCGACGAAAAAAGGAATGCAGTGAAAAAAGAGTTATTTGCTAGTATCATAATGTTATATATACATGAATAGAAGGCTAACTTGTATTTACTATTGCACTTTAGGAATGGTTGATCATCTATTCTTCACGAAGAACATAATAAATGATTTTTTCCAAGATGAAATGTATTACTCTAAGCTGGCTTCCCTGAAAACCATTATTGGTAAAATAGTTATCAAAGATGGATCAACAACTAACCACTCACTGCTCCTGTCAAACTGAAAAGTAATTCTCAAAGTAAGAATAAAATATTCTTCTTATATTCGTTGACTTACATTGCTAACTTACTGGTTGCAATTTTTCTAAAATGTTCAAGCACTCCACACTATTTAACGATTGCCAAAATGCAATTATGTTATATAAAAAAAATCATACTTTTTATCCAGCGTATCAGTATATTCTACCATACTACCATTAGCGGAAAATTATGTCATGGTCCTAGTCATGACATAATTTTCCGCTAATGGTAGTGTTGTGAACGCACCAGTACACGCGTATTTTTTTATTTTTATTTTTTATTTTCTGTCGCCTGAATTCAGTATATCATTAATATGCAGGGTCTAACTATCATTGCTCACAGTGTAATTGACTAAAATCCGAAGCCTCTTCACTAAATTCCTGTATTCGGCATTTGACAAAACTTGGGCGGCCTTTGTGCCTCAAAATTTGATTGCATCAAGTTTTCTCAGTTCATGACTATTCTTTATATTACGAAACATTCTTTTAATGTCACCTGTGTTGTCATTGTTTTCAGTAGAACTCGTCCCTTACTTAAATGTGTCCTATGAGAAATATCTCATTTCATTTCACTACTGTTTGCTATAGCAATCAGGATTTCACATCAATGATTGTGCTATTCATTCTATCTTTCTTTTATTTCGCACATAATTCATTACACTTGAAACTCAAAATATAATCTTTTTGTGAAACTTGAAGATCTAAATGCAGGAACCAGTTGAATGGGACGAAAATACCAGTTGACCAAATTTCTTCTTCATAAAGTTTGTAACCGTTGGTAATTACTGTTGTGTAGTTCTCATTGTCAAATTATACGATACGCCTCAAACGTTGGTACCTGTTAGTGAAACCAAAGAGAACATCCCATGTAAGTATTAAATTCACTACAAAATCTAATTTACAAGTGACTCTCAAGAGAGTTTCAATGGCAAACTGTAAATGCTCTTCGAAGAGAACTAATAGTAATGAAATGGATGCTGGCAACTTGGTGTCATCTGCCGTTGCTTCCTGAAAGGCTGTTGAAGTAGTTGGGAGAAACGGAGTCCTGACTAGACTTACAAGGGCTGGAGTTGAAGAGGAAGGGTCGAGGAGTTCCCTGACATCTCGATCATTACTCTGAGTAACTAGTTAAGTTGTACACAGCTGATAGTCATGTTGTCCATGTTAGTCAAGTCTACCATGGGTAACTGTCCACAAACTGATTAAAGCCTCTAAACTTGTATACCATCAAAACTTCTCTCTAGAAGCTTCATAGAAGATATTCAAAACAGACTCCTTATTAATACTGTTCATTTAGATTAACATGAAATCAATTATATACACAAAATAACAGGATAATTCATGAAAGGTGGAATAAAAGGAGTCACAGTAAACCTGAATGCAATAGATGGTACAATATAAGATAACAACGCTAAAATAATAGAAGGGCGTTATTGTAAAACATTTGATATACAAAACGATGATAACATTAAAATAATAGCTTGGTTAAGCTAGTTATGAAACTATTAGTAATTCATGGAAGATTGTTGGAATTTCTTTTAAAAGATGAGCAATAGGAAAAGACATGAAATTAAATAACTAGAATTTAGGGTTTAAAATCTAGGCAATTTTTCTATCACACATTTCATTGATATTTTCCTCTTTATACGAATTAAAGAAAATATTTTAATACCAAAAAAAAAAATAAATTGAATTATTTATTAACGTCCAGTTTTTGTAACTAAGGCCAACTGGGACGGGTTCTTTACAGGTTACCACCCTTTTCTAGCCAGGGTGGGACTAAGGAGTTTACTTAATGAATTCCGTTACTAAATAAATTGGTTTTTAGATTTCAACGGCATTATAGGTTTTGACCCTCTCTAAATCTAAGGTTCCGAAGTGAAATCTGTACTTGCCCCGCACTTAGAACGGCGACATTTTATATTTAGGACTGTTGCAACATCTAGTTCTGTACAACCTTTTTTGTGGCTAAGGAGAGGGTCAAGTTAGGGAAGGGCGATAATAAGGGATTGCAAATTTCTTCGTACCTATTAGAAATACACAATGCATTTAAAGGCATTTTTTGATTATCAAAAAAATGTCTAAAAAATAATGTTTTATGTTCTCTCGATTCGATCCATTGGACTATTGCATAGATACAAATGGATAACGAATATAGTGGTTTTTGAAAGTGTTAAATTGAAATAATTTTCAATGAAATTAACCGACAATTTTGTTAAATTCATTTAATAGTAGTACAAGGAGGTCATATGGTGTCCACGTCCAGCTATTTTCCAAAAATTAATAATCTCAGTTATCAATGGGAAGCGCTGAGTTCAATCATGAACCCAAAATGTAATCATTTCTTATTGTTTGTGTGCAAGGTGTTGTTGGTTGAATCGTGAGAAGAAAAACTGGATCAGTCTAAATTTTATTATTTAGAAATTGGACTTCTATCCGTTCCTCGGTGCCCACTTGAGCAAATTGAGTATTTACTCGAATAAGTAAAGGTTACTATAAAAAGGATATAAAACATAACCACTTAGCCACCCACAGGCCATAGCCTTTCTTAAATTGATAAGCCAAAGATTCACTTTCCTATCCAGGATGGAGAGGAAATATCGTTTGCTTGCCATAGATCGAACTTGTTAGTTATTGTTCCGGTTCTACCAACAAAAAAAATAGATACACCTAGCTGTTTTTTGACCTACTACGGGTAAAAAAACACCTGCAGATTTCGGCAATCGTTTGTGGTAAGGCGTAAATACTAATACTCATGAAAACCTATGCACATGGTTTCGATTCTTACGATTGCAATAGGATTCTATTTAGTGGTGAATTCACTAGAAAAGGGTAGTAAAATATGAAGGTGACACACGTACACACACACACACACACACACACACATATACAAATACATATACATATATATATATATAAATATATATATATATATATATATATATATATATATATGTGTAAATTTTATAGGTGTGGGTTTGTGTTAGTAGCAAAAATATACTTTAATAAATAACTACATATAAATGGGATTTCATAGAAGAAAAAAAAATTATATATATACACACACACACACACACACACACTTTGTGATCGTTCATTTTGAAGCAATAAATTGTTATTAATAACAAAAAAATTAAATACATTTGATGTCTAAAAGCTACCAAAGTTTATAAGCCTTAAGAGTAGCTACTTCAGTTCTATTCATTTTGACATGGCCATTAATTATTCCACAAGTAGCCGTTCATTAGAGAAAGCTTCTCAGCGTTAGAAAAGAGTTTTTCATAGGCAATTAATTGTGCATAATTTATTATTTTTTAAAAAGAAAGAAAAAAAAATAAAATGAAGTTGTGGCAATATATCTGTGGGGTCATCAGACTGAGTGATGGTGCGGCTGGGGATCAAATTAATGAGGCTAAGTTGAGTATTGGGATGACAGGGCCAGCCATCTGAGGCTTGCTTTAACTACTTTATATAGACCTCCTTTTAATTAACATGCAACCCCTTTAACCAACTACAAATAAATTTTCGACGTATTGTATTTTTTTATTTCTCTCTGTGAGTCGCTTTTCTCATAGTTTTCTAATCCTACTAAGACTCCTGTGAAATGACTTTCCCTAACAAAGTTAGTTTAAAAATGTTATTTATAAATATTCACTTTATCCAACTAAAGCAAATGTGTAAGTGTTTAATGGTTACCATTCTTTTATAGTGAGAGTAGGTTTTTAAGAGGGTTTGATCCATAATAAATTGCTTACAACAGCGGGGAAGCAAACCCACGACAAATACCATTAAGGCCTAATAATTATGATTTATAGATTTTTTTTTTTTTGAGCCTACAGCTCGAATTTTAAACCACCTTCTTTCTGAAGGATGCACCTAAATCCTTCTTTAGTGAACAAACATTGTATTTCTACAATAAAAATATATCATTACCTCTTATCATTATCCAAAACATGTGAACTATTCGTCTTACTTGTGCTGGAATAGACACTACGTAACATTTTTCGATTGATAAGTTATTTATAAAAGAATTATGTTATATCTTTTCTTATCCTTATAACGAGAGATTTTTGTTATTAATGCATTAATTATGGGCAATGGCAAACTGTGCAATTCATTGCCTTTAACCTAATAGTGTATATTTTATCTTCTTTTGCCCAATATAAAAGTTATTTATATAACTATTTGAGACAACAGAATAGATATATTTTTTCCCAACAGTACTGGAAGAGAGATATGCTGTTTTCATAAATAGCAGTCATTTTCGTAAAACAATCTAGGCTCTGTGGCAAAACAGTCCTTGAAGCCCAAAGCTGTGACTAAGAAGACTTGAATGAAGACATCTGTAGTCGCAGGAATAAGTAGGTAATCTTAAAATGTCCATAATGAGTTGTAAAATATACAGCCGACCCCGTGATCAGAAAACATTATTTCTACATAATCATAACATTCAATGTATTCCCGTTTCATTTTGCACCAACCAGTCATCATGTGATCATGACAAATTGCCATTCATGCCATATAAGTTGATTATCTGATAATCTACCTAAAAATAGCCAATGTGACGTTAGAAATTACTTAGATGTCAACTGTTTTACCATACCATGGTAACAAACAATGGTTTGAAATGAGCATTACAAAAAAAAAAAAAAACACAAAGCAGTCAGGGGACTGCCGGTAGAAGTGAAAACTCCTTTAGCCTTGTTCGCTCAATTTTGGCATTGCTGAGAAATGTTTTTTACGAAGTCTTATTTTAAAAATATTTTTAGTTATTTATCAATAAGTAACAGTTATGTTCTATTTTACATGAAAAAATGAAATGACAAAAATAATAGTGATAAAAAAAATAATGTACCACGAATTGTTTTATTTATCAATAAAAAATACTATACATAATTATTTCAGTTATTTTACATAAAAGAAAAAAAATACATTTCAGAAATATTACAAATGGTTTACAAAAATAAGTTAAGTACACTCAGAAAAATCAATTTCTATCCATAATTTCAACAACTCTTGCACCATCATCACTGCCAGCATCATCACCAATTTCTAAAACTGATACAATCGATATATGGTAGCTAAAGTAGGATACAAACAGTTTTGATTCGAATTTATTTAAATATCGGAATTTATTTAAATATTCGAATTTATTTATTTAAATATTCGAATTTATTTAAACTTCGGATTAAAATATCTATGAAAGTAAAAATGGTAGATATATAGTATCTGGGAACGAAATGATGCTGGTTTTGTCCTCTTTAAAATGGTATGCGAACGAAAACTCTAGCTAATTTGGTTCAGGAGTTATGAAGAAAAGAAGCTCCTTTAGCTTTGAGTTGAGTACTAGCGGTGGCGGTGTCGCGATTTCATACTTTTTTCCTCTCCCGCAAATGCTTCCTTACGGGGTGCACAACGTGCCTGAAGACGTTTTCACTTCAATTGTAAATAAACTATCAAATGATTAGGTTATAAAATACCATATGATTTTATTTCTAAACCTTAGTACTAGCGGTGGCGGTGGCGGTGTCGCGATTTCATACTTTTTTCCTCTCCCGCAAATGCTTCCTTACGGGGTGCACAACGTGCCTAAAGAAGTTTTCACTTCAAAAAAAGCTATGTGTAAGTACAGGTATTTGTGTTATGTGCCAGAGAGCCTTGTGTAAAACTCATGGCACTCTCGCTTCTCTCTCGTTTTATTACTAAATTCAACTTAATGAGTTATTTAAAAGAGGCATTATAAATAGACACACATTTATACTTCTATAATTTGAAACAACAATAATCCAATTTAAAACTAAAAGAGATTCTGATAAGGTTGATTAAAATGCAGTTTTACAAAAAAAAAAAAAAAAAAAAAAAAAAAAAAAGAGATGCTAAGTCGACCTCAATCCTAAAACTCAAGGAACGTTATTTTACTTCCTCCCCACTCCAATCTTATTATGTAAAGCAGATTTAAGTCTTTTACAGTTCCCTCAGGAATGGAATATTAGTCAAAACCCGGTAAACCACATCTCTGAAGACTTAAATTTGTCATCTTATGCTTACTGTTTCACAAGCCACATATTTCAGGAATAAAAAGAGAAAAGAGATAACCATTTTAATAAAACTAAAAGAGAAAAATCTCTTAATAAAAATAAAATGTAACCTTCAGCCTTTACACTTTGTATACAGGATGTCCAATTTAAACCCCGACAAATGCTTTGCCGTGTCCAAATGGAAGATCTAATAAAAAAAGAATGACAGGGGGAAAATCTGTATACCTCGTTTCAAGTTTTAATATTATTAGGAAAATTTGAACTAGTTTGTTAAATTAGAAGCAAATTTAGAATTAACTTATACCAGCTACTTTCCTTTCCAGGATGGATCAGTTGATCTGAATGTGTAATCTGTCAAAAGTAAACGTATTGTAGAGGATACATCCAGATTTATGCCAGCTACTTTTTGTTGAATAAATGTGTTTTATATTTAAGGACAGTTACATAAGAATATATTAGAAGTGAATGTGTGGAGAGAAGGCATAGATAATAAATGGGGCATACTGTTCGGCCTGAAATCATTATCTATGGCAATTGAGATGAAAATGAGATCATGTTTTAAGGCGGTATATATTAAACGTCGAATAAATATCAATACAGTGGAAGGCAGAAATAGATAAATGAGCAAAATGTACTTTTAAAAGTTGATGATTAATTTGAATATATATAGAAGTAATTATACAATATGTTTGTACATTTGTTATTATCTTACATTGTATAATATAAGATCTCATTAAATAATATAATCCCAATTATCAACCAGTTAATGATGGGTTTCATTAATTGCTACAGACTATGATTAAAGGTCTATCCAAAAGTATAGTTGAAGGTTGTTATTAATTTGTTGTATGCTATAGAACCCAAAAATTTTATTATGTTTAAAACTTTGACGTGTGTGTGTATTTATCTAATTAGGCGAAAGTAGTATCCAGTTAGTTTATCCATAAATTGGCGGTCACTCCATTTACAAAAACACTAGAAGGGAAAATGTCAGCATATAATGGTTTCTCCTTACCTTTGTTTTGAGTCTATCATCAAAGACACCAGCAATATAAATTGAACTTCCAAGGGAGGATAGGATCGGTGAGGGAAGTTGACAATTGAGGAAAATGTACCACTAAATACATCAAGACTCTTGTCCTAAATGGAAAACAGAACCAATTATTTGACAGTGATCATTAACCTCCTACTAAGAGTATATCACCATTTATCAACTGGCCAGAAAAAAAGTTTATTCATTGCGTAATATTTAACTCAATTATTTTAAACGGTTTTATTCTAATAGGCAATTGCAAAATTAAATCGAACTGATTTCCAGTTCATAACCAAGTATTTATCCTTAATTACCGAAACTGCCTCTTGCTATTGATTCGGTTTATGAACAGGTTGACACCCAAGCATTTATTACCTAAACTACCTGTTTTAGTAACTCTTATCGTATTGCTTCGATTCATGAACATGTTCATCCGAAAGTATTTATTCTTCTAGATCTTTAAATTGTGAGTAACGTTGCCTTTCGGAAAACCAGCTATTGAGGTTGTACTCATGACGCTTCTTTCGAAAAAATCCTCAATTTTCCATCGATCCTACCATCAATATAAATATATATATATATATATATATATATATATATATATATATATATATATACATATATAGTTGTCTAGCTGTTGCGATTAATGTTAAATCGTTCCCAAGACTTGAATGTAATACTAAAGTTCAAGTTCGTTAACGGCTAAAATCGGTCTAGGTGGAGGGGATTTAGTGGGAGGATTTTGAAAATTCAAAATATCTTCTTTATTATACGTTGTATTGGAAAATATTGTAAACCAACGTATAAACATTGTTATATACATCATTTCGCTTTCATAAATATTAACCCAGATTTTTTAGTTTTCGGCATCCAGTGAACCCCTACTCCGACTCATGTCATATTAACAATATGCTGTTATTTTATGAAGTACATTATTTGGAGCCTAATACCAAATATTATTCTCATTGAATCTTTACGTTTTAGGATAAATTCAAATACGAGACACACGTGGGAAATCTGCTTAGTTACCGCACTGAGATGGACTTGAATATAGAAATAGTGTGAGATACGTGGTGAGATGAGATTACAAGAGTGTCATACCAGCACATAGAAAATCTGCTTAGTTTACGCAGCAGCTGCGTGACGGCCTTTTTTCCATAGAAATAGTGTGAGATATCTGGTGAAATTAGATTACAAGAGTGTCATACCAGCACATAGGAAATCTGCTTAGCTTACACAGCAGCTGCGTTACGGCCTTTTTTCCATAGAAATAGAGTGAGATATCTGGTGAAATTAGATTACAAGAGTGTCATACCAGCACATAGGAAATCTGCTTAGTTTACGCAGCAGCTGCGTGACGGCCTTTTTTCCATAGAAATAGTGTGAGATATCTGGTGAAATTAGATTACAAGAGTGTCATACCAGCACATAGGAAATCTGCTTAGTTTACGCAGCATCTGCGTGACGGCCTTTTTTCCATAGAAATAGTGTGAGATATCTGGTGAAATTAGATTACAAGAGTGTCATACCAGCACATAGGAAATCTGCTTAGTTTACGCAGCATCTACGTGACGGCCTTTTTTTCCATAGAAATAGTGTGAGATATCTGGTGAAATTAGATTACAAGAGTGTCATACCAGCACATAGGAAATCTGCTTAGTTTACGCAGCAGCTGCGTGACGGCCTTTTTTCCATAGAAATAGTGTGAGATATCTGGTGAAATTAGATTACAAGAGTGTCATACCAGCACATAGGAAATCTGCTTAGTTTACGCAGCATCTACGTGACGGCCTTTTTTCCATAGAAATAGTGTGAGATATCTGGTGAAATTAGATTACAAGAGTGTCATACCAGCACATAGGAAATCTGCTTAGTTTACGCAGCAGCTGCGTGACGGCCTTTTTTCCATAGAAATAGTGTGAGATATCTGGTGAAATTAGATTACAAGACTGTCATACAAGCACATAGGAAATCTGGTTAGTTTACGCAGCATCTCCGTGACGGCCTTTTTTCCATAGAAATAGTGTGAGATATCTGGTGAAATTAGATTACAAGAGTGTCATACCAGCACATAGGAAATCTGCTTAGTTTACGCAGCATCTACGTGACGGCCTTTTTTCCATAGAAATAGTGTGAGATATCTGGTGAAATTAGATTACAAGAGTGTCATACCAGCACATAGGAAATCTGCTTAGTTTACGCAGCAGCTGCGTGACGGCCTTTTTTCCATAGAAATAGTGTGAGATATCTGGTGAAATTAGATTACAAGAGTGTCATACCAGCACATAGGAAATCTGCTTAGTTTACGCAGCAGCTGCGTGACGGCCTTTTTTCCATAGAAATAGTGTGAGATATCTGGTGAAATTAGATTACAAGAGTGTCATACCAGCACATAGGAAATCTGCTTAGTTTACGCAGCATCTACGTGACGGCCTTTTTTCCATAGAAATAGTGTGAGATATCTGGTGAAATTAGATTACAAGAGTGTCATACCAGCACATAGGAAATCTGCTTAGTTTACGCAGCAGCTGCGTGACGGCCTTTTTTCCATAGAAATAGTGTGAGATATCTGGTGAAATTAGATTACAAGAGTGTCATACCAGCACATAGGAAATCTGCTTAGTTTACGCAGCAGCTGCGTGACGGCCTTTTTTCCATAGAAATAGTGTGAGATATCTGGTGAAATTAGATTACAAGAGTGTCATACCAGCACATAGGAAATCTGCTTAGTTTACGCAGCATCTACGTGACGGCCTTTTTTCCATAGAAATAGTGTGAGATATCTGGTGAAATTAGATTACAAGAGTGTCATACCAGCACATAGGAAATCTTGTTAGTTTACGCAGCATCTACGTGACGGCCTTTTTTCCATAGAAATAGTGTGAGATATCTGGTGAAATTAGATTACAAGAGTGTCATACCAGCACATAGGAAATCTGCTTAGTTTACGCAGCAGCTGCGTGACGGCCTTTTTTCCATAGAAATAGTGTGAGATATCTGGTGAAATTAGATTACAAGAGTGTCATACAAGCACATAGGAAATCTGCTTAGTTTACGCAGCAGCTGCGTGACGGCCTTTTTTCCATAGAAATAGTGTGAGATATCTGGTGAAATTAGATTACAAGAGTGTCATACCAGCACATAGGAAATCTGCTTAGTTTACGCAGCATCTACGTGACGGCCTTTTTTCCATAGAAATAGTGTGAGATATCTGGTGAAATTAGATTACAAGAGTGTCATACCAGCACATAGGAAATCTGCTTAGTTTACGCAGCATCTACGTGACGGCCTTTTTTCCATAGAAATAGTGTGAGATATCTGGTGAAATTAGATTACAAGAGTGTCATACCAGCACATAGGAAATCTGCTTAGTTTACGCAGCAGCTGCGTGACGGCCTTTTTTCCATAGAAATAGTGTGAGATATCTGGTGAAATTAGATTACAAGAGTGTCATACCAGCACATAGGAAATCTGCTTAGTTTACGCAGCAGCTGCGTGACGGCCTTTTTTCCATAGAAATAGTGTGAGATATCTGGTGAAATTAGATTACAAGAGTGTCATACCAGCACATAGGAAATCTGCTTAGTTTACGCAGCAGCTGCGTGACGGCCTTTTTTCCATAGAAATAGTGTGAGATATCTGGTGAAATTAGATTACAAGAGTGTCATACCAGCACATAGGAAATCTGCTTAGTTTACGCAGCATCTACGTGACGGCCTTTTTTCCATAGAAATAGTGTGAGATATCTGGTGAAATTAGATTACAAGAGTGTCATACCAGCACATAGGAAATCTGCTTAGTTTACGCAGCATCTACGTGACGGCCTTTTTTCCATAGAAATAGTGTGAGATATCTGGTGAAATTAGATTACAAGAGTGTCATACAAGCACATAGGAAATCTGGTTAGTTTACGCAGCATCTACGTGACGGCCTTTTTTCCATAGAAATAGTGTGAGATATCTGGTGAAATTAGATTACAAGAGTGTCATACAAGCACATAGGAAATCTGCTTAGTTTACGCAGCAGCTACGTGACGGCCTTTTTTTCCATAGACCATAGAAATAGTGTGAGATATCTGGTGAAATTAGATTACAAGAGTGTCATACCAGCACATAGGAAATCTGCTTAGTTTACGCAGCATCTACGTGACGGCCTTTTTTCCATAGAAATAGTGTGAGATATCTGGTGAAATTAGATTACAAGAGTGTCATACCAGCACATAGGAAATCTGGTTAGTTTACGCAGCATCTACGTGACGGCCTTTTTTCCATAGAAATAGTGTGAGATATCTGGTGAAATTAGATTACAAGAGTGTCATACCAGCACATAGGAAATCTGCTTAGTTTACGCAGCAGCTGCGTGACGGCCTTTTTTCCATAGAAATAGTGTGAGATATCTGGTGAAATTAGATTACAAGAGTGTCATACCAGCACATAGGAAATCTGGTTAGTTTACGCAGCATCTACGTGACGGCATTTTTCCATAGAAATAGTGTGAGATATCTGGTGAAATTAGATTACAAGAGTGTCATACCAGCACATAGGAAATCTGCTTAGTTTACGCAGCATCTACGTGACGGCCTTTTTTCCATAGAAATAGTGTGAGATATCTGGTGAAATTAGATTACAAGAGTGTCATACCAGCACATAGGAAATCTGCTTAGTTTACGCAGCAGCTGCGTGACGGCCTTTTTTCCATAGAAATAGTGTGAGATATCTGGTGAAATTAGATTACAAGAGTGTCATACCAGCACATAGGAAATCTGCTTAGTTTACGCAGCATCTACGTGACGGCCTTTTTTCCATAGAAATAGTGTGAGATATCTGGTGAAATTAGATTACAAGAGTGTCATACCAGCACATAGGAAATCTGCTTAGTTTACGCAGCAGCTGCGTGACGGCCTTTTTTCCATAGAAATAGTGTGAGATATCTGGTGAAATTAGATTACAAGAGTGTCATACCAGCACATAGGAAATCTGCTTAGTTTACGCAGCATCTACGTGACGGCCTTTTTTCCATAGAAATAGTGTGAGATATCTCTAAAAATTAGACTCCAGGAGAGTCATACCAGCACATAGGAACTCTGCTTAGTTTACGCAGCATCTACGTGACGGCCTTTTTTCCATAGAAATAGTGTGAGATATCTGGTGAAATTAGATTACAAGAGTGTCATACCAGCACATAGGAAATCTGCTTAGTTTACGCAGCATCTTCGTGACGGCCTTTTTACCATAGAAATAGTGTGAGATATCTGGTGAAATTAGATTACAAGAGTGTCATACCAGCACATAGGAAATCTGCTTAGTTTACGCAGCATCTACGTGACGGCCTTTTTTCCATAGAAATAGTGTAAGATATCTGGTGAAATTAGATTACAAGAGTGTCATACCAGCACATAGGAAATCTGCTTAGTTTACGCAGCATCTACGTGACGGCCTTTTTTCCATAGAAATAGTGTGAGATATCTGGTGAAATTAGATTACAAGAGTGTCATACCAGCACATAGGAAATCTGCGTAGTTTACGCAGCATCTACGTGACGGCCTTTTTTCCATAGAAATAGTGTGAGATATCTGGTGAAATTAGATAGAGTTTCATACCAGCACATAGGAAATCTGCTTAGTTTACGCAGCAGCTGCGTGCAGGCCTTATATCCATAGAAATAGTGTGAGATATCTGGTGAAATTAGATTACAAGAGTGTCATACCAGCACATAGGAAATCTGCTTAGTTTACGCAGCAGCTGCGTGACGGCCTTTTTTCCATAGAAATAGTGTGAGATATCTGGTGAAATTAGATTACAAGAGTGTCATACCAGCACATAGGAAATCTGGTTAGTTTACGCAGCAGCTGCGTGACGGCCTTTTTTCCATAGAAATAGTGTGAGATATCTGGTGAAATTAGATTACAAGAGTGTCATACCAGCACATAGGAAATCTGCTTAGTTTACGCAGCTGCTGCGTGACGGCCTTTTTTCCATAGAAATAGTGTGAGATATTTGATGAGATGAGATTACAAGAGTGATCTGATTTTTCTGAGAACTCAGATAAATATCTACTAAAAAATTATTTATTGCCAAATAATTCTTATATTTAAACAAAGCTCCATAGTCCATCATTAGTTGTCCAGCTAATATCTCCAGTATTCTTAAAATATATATTTGACATAGTCTCACAATGGTACGTCTTCCGCTTCTCACCATTGCTGTCAATAGAATCGATCCTTTCTACGGGACAGCAGCAATCAAATAACCGGTGTCAGGTTAAGAATGTCCAGATGTACTAGGTTATCAACCTGTTGTGTTTACAAATACCTGTAGCAATAAAGTTTCCAGTCTGCCCAAAATAGGGCTTTATTGAGTTTAGGTTTTGCTGGCTCGTGCGCAAATACAGTACTTCTACTAAATCCCATCCAAACTCTCGCTCTAACCAAAAATGATTGCGAAATATATCCGATATTCTCAAATCCATTAATATTCATGTCTATCCCTTCTAACATATGCCCTCATTCTCTAATTTTCGAAAAAAAAAGAACAGTTTCCCCCCAAATTCTTCGAATTTAATGGCACTCACGATTTCATCTCCGCGTCCATCGTCTAACACTTTCACTTTTCAACTCTTGGCATGCCAAACGCAAAATATTCCGGCCACTAAGACGCTTCAGCTCCCTCAAAAATCACCTGCCCCCAAACCTTAGTCTCCGATTGAAACTCCTAACTGATAGACGATTTTTCAAGTTAACTAGACTTTACTCTGTAGACTAGAATACTTCCATTCGGAAGTTTGTAAGGAACAGATCCTTATCCAACAAATCATTCAGCCGCATAATTGCCAAACCATAAAAAAAAACCCGTCAAATTTATTTTTACAAGATCCAATACCCAGATTTGCCAAGGGAAAGAGACCACCTTGTTATAATAAATAAAAAGCTTCTGAAATCCAAAATTTTCTGATCCTCTATTGAATTTTGGTTATTTTAATTTTGCTGGCAATCGAATTTGGATCTACAAATATCAGAATAAAAATATTCTCTGAGTTTCAAGAAAATTTGAGATTCCGGTCCAAAGTAATCATTTTTACTAAGGTAATAGTATATTCCTTAAAAAGAATTCGATAAAAAACAGCATTACTAATTTATTAAAAATATCTATTTTTATTTATTAGAAAATTTAATTTTCTAAGCTACTGCTTCACGAAATATGCTTTTCAGAAAAGATTAATCATAATTTATACTTCTATACGGATATTAGAAATATTTTTTGGAGGGGTTCAAAATACAGATGTAGAAGTATTTTCTACACAGCCAATAATGAAATTGCTTCGGAAGACTAGAGACAGCATTGATAATAACTAAATTGGGAATGCTGATGTACTGGGCATGATACATGAATGGAGAGTGGAGTTGCAGGTAGGCCCAAGAGGTTAGGGGAGGCAAATATACTCAGTAATTACACAGCCTGTAGACTGTATATCCTCCCTAGCTCACAATATACATATTGATGCTGGCTGTGCATCTATGTAATAGGCTCAGATTGATCTGCATAAACTATTAATTTCCTGAATGCATAATGACAGTTTATCACGTTTAATAACACGTTAACCTGATTGATAAGCAATAATAGCCTTCATAAGTCAAATAACATATAGGCATTATGTAAATTATCAATAATCCCACTGGGAGAATAAAATGACAAAAAGAGAGTAATGGCAGAAAGAGGGTAATCAATACTAATTTCAAAATGACTTAAATAGTAAAAATCTGTAATTTTTTTTGGCAGTGGCCAATTATATATAATATTAATATTATATATGGTCATGTTAGCATCCAGTGTCTATCTGCCCGTGGTATCGAACAGTGATGAAAATGACTACTTAAATAAAATATTTACATTATTATTTTCCTTCTTTATTTGAATATTTATATTATTTTAGGGGGTCAGCTTGGCAGAGTGGTTAGAGCGCTGGACTTTAATGTAAAACGTGAAATTGAGCTGGCCCCTACTTCCCAGTACGGCCCGGTCCCCGGCAGGAAGGTATTACCCTATCATGTAGGGGAGGCCTACTGGTTGAAACACACCTTTAAAAAGAACTTAGTAAATATGTACATGTGTATATATATATATATATATATATATATATATATATATATATATATATATATAGTCCATATTTATTAGAATATTTATATTGATTCTCAAATGCGGTTTTGTCTTAATAAACCAAAGCCTCTTACTACTTATTATCCAATATTCTACATAACGTTTTACTATACCTAGGAGCACCCTTTGAAATGAATAAAAGTTCAACCCCAATACCAGTTAATCGTAAAGCTAAAGAAAAATATGGGGCGCATTCCTGGATTCAAACTCGTAACATCCAATGAGCGAGGTAGACCAAATATTGGATATTACTTAAAGAACAATAGAAATTGAATCAACGGCAAAGAAATAATATATGATATGAGTAAATGTCCGACTAACATTCCATCTGAGGTAGTAGGAGTAAGACAAATTGAATATTCAACTCTGAGTAAAATTCCTGTAAATAGAATTCTCTAAACTATTTTAAAAAATAATCAAAGCAAGAAATACTAATATGTACTATATATACTAATTACATTCGAGATTACTCGAATACCATCTTCAAAGCTGCTTGTTGACACATTGCCTCTTTTTGTACACCCTCTAAGCAAGATTACTTTCCAAGGCAATATTTTTTCCTATGAATCTGCAGCTTCATTACTCTTCCAATCAGTTTCCAGAATTAGTGAAGGTGGCAGTCTAATATTATTTGGATTTAACGAGATTTCAAGCATAAATATAATATAGCTCCAAATAGTTTGGTTTTGTCTAATATTCCTTTAATGAAGAAAACGTTAACTGAATTCTATAGTAAGAGCCAAAATCTTTCAAGCGATTAGAGAAGAGGCAAGAAGGAAACACATATTGCAAACTACATTTAATAGATTCCATCAGAAGGAGAGCGTTGTTATATAGAAGAGATGTTATATGAGTGCAACAGGTGCCTTCTATCCAATCCAAACTAGTTTACCTCTTTATATACTCCGCTCTTCTCATTTAACACAATCCACTAACCTAAAGCACCTGTGCAAAAGAGTACTATTTGTTTTTAATCTTCTCAGAACTTTTCTCTTTTCGGATTTCTGAGCCAACCTGTCAAAACAGTTCAGGCTTTGGAATAATTAAAAATGTAAACTTTTCGTTCTGAAAATGGAAAAATATGGTAATGAAATACAATGGATCCGTATGAAAAACGTTAGGAATGTTGATGTTTGCAACTTATTAATCAATGACAGAAACTAGTCCTAAATTAAATGTTAAATTTATGCGAACTACTAGCCGAAATTACCGTCGCACGTGCGTATGTGTATGTGTGTGGGTTGTGCACTCAGTTCTTCGGGAAAGTCAGGGAGACAGCATAGTTTACAATATGATGTAACTACATCTATTTATAAGCTACCATTATGTAAAATAATATTTAGTAAGCACTGTATTTGTAAAACATAAGATTATAAATTTACCTCCTTTTAGATTCTACTTCCTTCCATTTTAGCTCTTGTTCTAAATTTACTAATATTTTTGATATAATTTTTTGCATTGTAAAATTCGTTTTGTACATTTGTAATATTTAATTTTGTACATTAGTGTTCTCTCTTGTTTAAAGATGAATCGTCATTGTAGTGCCATTTCACATAAATACATTAATTGTCTATTGCGTCATATAAACGAATGATCAAACTTCATAAACTATTCAATTTTAAATATATTTGAAATGCACTAGAATGTGTTTCTTTCTTCCTTTGTTTTATAAATTTTTATAGTATTACTTAGTACTTAGTACTTAATAATATTATAATTTTTTAAGTACAATGAAATTATGAGATGTTGATGTTATTAAAAGAAATACTCCTTCATATTTAGAGCAGACAAAAAAAATATCATAATTATTATTCTTTATCTCTTGTAAAAGTTATAATTACCTATGGGTAATTATACCACTCTCATACATTAAAAGAAACTTGCTCATCGACACAATACATAAGTGGAACAGAGAATGGACGACATGTAACAAATCTTGCAGCTTACATCAATACATACCAAATATAACTCACAACTACAACACAATTAAGAGTCACCATCAGAAATGCACACAATTTCTAACGGAACATGGACAGGCAAGACATTATTTAACGAGATTTAAAATTCAAGACAATGACAAATGTACTTGTGACTGACAGACAACACAAAGGTTTTTACATATACTCTGTTCAACATTTAATCAAAATAGATCAAATTTAATAATGAACGTAATTTTAAAAGGACGTAATTTAACATATATAATAAAGAACTAATAAGGTTTATCAAAAATATAGATATGGATGTAGCAAAAATACATTAGAATGTACAGTTGATTGTGAGGAATGGGAATTATAACTCAATATATTTACCTTACATAGACTCGCAAATTAAACATCGGTTAAGTTTAATTTTAATTGATTTGTTTTTTTTTGTTCTCATATTTTACCTTATTCATTTTTTCATTTCATTTATTAATTTTATTTAGGCGAGTTCGATTCTTGCCTGGGCAAAGGAAATTATATAATGACGAAATTCATTAAATAACATCCTAAATCCCACCCTGACTAGAAAAGGGTGGTAACCTGTAGATAACCCGTCCCAAATAGCCGTAGTAGCACAATGTGGACGTTAACAAATAATAATAATAATAATAACGTCTATGATGGCAAAGTGTTATAAAATGAATTAAGAAGAAGGAATATGGAAGTATGTAGTTAGTGACAGACTGTGGGTGACGATGCATTCAAATAGCTGTTGGGGATGGTTTCGCCACTTGTTGAGTGTGTCACCATTCGATCAGCTTGAGGTGGTGTAGAGTATGTATGCGAAAAGTCTTGACTTTTTAATGCCTTCCTGACTGGCTATCTTTGCCCCAGGGGTCTGACATTTTCGTGCTCAATTATGCAAAAAGTTACCCATACTGATTCATTTAATTTTAAATTTACGGAGATCCTGAGCTCAATCATGCCGTATAATCTGGGACTACGTCTCGAATTTGGAATATAAGGTGCCTTTATTCCCAGTCAAGTCATGGAGGCATGGTCTGTTTGAAATTACAGAAGGGGACACTCTCTACTGTATAATAAGAAATAAATCAACTCAAAACAACTCAAAATTCCGTTTATTGGCAGAGACAACCAACCAGGTGTAATCCACACTATTGATACCGACAGTCCCCTCAGAGCCCCTCCCATATTTAGGAGAATGTAGAGAAATGAGGATCGCAGCAATTGTCAGCTGGCTGCCTATCTGATGATGTTTTTATTGATTATAATCGTTAAAGAAATATTACAATATATAATATTTTCATTAATATTATTTGAAAATATCTTGCTAACATTTAATTACAAATTATAGGATTTATATTTCCACAAGATTGAGAAGTCAACCTTCCAACTCGGGTGATTTTCAACAATTTATTTCTTTTATTTTAAGCATTGAGTTAAAATTTAAATTAAATTGTAGTAACCTTAATGGAAAAAAAGTTTCCAGGCAAATCAATAAAAAAACAAATAATAAAAATTGTGATTAAATGATGAGTTACAAAATTCGAATCTATGAAATAAGTAAAACAACAATTATTGTGAAAAATATACATTTGAGTTTTGAGTTTTACTAAACCACGCACTCGTATGTTGAAATATGTTGTGGCATTCTACAAGTTGCAAAATGTTCTACACAAAACAGAACAGTAAGGCATAGTAAAATGCTGCCAGTGACAGCAAACCTCCGTACTCAGAAATTCCTACTGCTAAGATAACTTTAAATATTTCAGTTTTGTTAAGAAAACACGCTAACAGGAATAAAACCATAATTATAAATTTAAGCAAATTTAACTGGGTATTTAAGCAGCTTGGATAATAAAATATAATCTCTCTCTCTCTCTCTCTCTCTCTCTCTCTCTCTCTCTCTCTCTCTCTCTCTCTCTCTCTCTTTCTTTCGTTGAAAAATTGTTGCTCACTAAATTAAACATTTTTAAATACATATAGTTTATTGTCCCCACATCAATGAGGGTACAGGCATGGGCATAATACGTGTACAGCTTTACATACGATAACATCCGACTTCAGAAAATCAATAGATCGTAGGAATGTAGTGTTGTGGGTTTCAGTTGATTTCAAAAAGGCATTTGAAAGAGTAAAATGACCTGTTGCTTTTAATGACGATTGGTGCTATGGGTATGGGCGAACAATTAATTGGATGGATAAAATCTTTTTTAGAAAATCGGAGGCAAAAAGTTAAATTAAAAAACACACTTTCTAACTGGGCCATAAATAAATCAGGAGTACCATAAGGATCTGTATTAGGGCCACTTCTGTTCTCAATCTACATTAATGACATAACATCCAGTGTTCTACATAGTAACATTCACTTATACGTAGATGACGTTGACATATGACTTTCGGGTGTACCGGAAATCGCGGAAGAACTTTTACAAAGAATAAACGAGGACTTAAAGAGGATCACTCATTGACACCCCAAAAATATTTTAAAAAAAATTTAAACAGCCTGGACTTCCTCCTTAAACAGCCTCAATAAAAATAAATGACCAAATTATTGCAAGGAGTGACAAAATGAGTATCCTTGGGGTAATATTTAACAGTAATCTCTCATAGTATTATCAAGCAGCTTCGTTAGCTAATAAAATAAGAAAATCCTTACATCCTCAAATAAAATATGAAAACTATTTCCCCTTCGAAATTAAGTTAAAACTTGTATTTAGCCTTTTTTTACCATGAATATGCGACTGCAATTCGGTTTATATAGACATCACATCTACTGATGACATTAAAATTCAGAGAGCATATAATTCAGCGGTAAGGTATATGCCTTACCGAGAATATATATTCAATGCTAAAAGAGATGAGCACATTACTTCGAACATTAAAGCTTTTGGATGGCTCAATTCTTAGTTGTATCGGTGCTTAAATATATTGTGTCTTGCAAAGAAAATTCTGAATTTTGGAGTTACCAGAAATCTTTATGAGGGTTTCATTCCTGTGCATAGTGAAATACTGGTAAATAATTTCCAATTAGCAGTCTACAGAACGAAAATATATCGGCAGTCTTTCTCTGTAGTTGCTGTAAGAGAGTTAAATGCTATACCTAAAGAAATAAAAGCGTCGACATCATTCAGAGGGGACGGCATTAATCATTTTCTAACGATCGAGAGGGGGATATAACAATACTATTTTTATATTAGTTTTATTTTTTTTTTGTTTCTTTATGTTTGTTATGTATGTTTTAATTTAATTTATGATTGTTTAGTTTAATTTATAAATAGTAAAATAATAAACATACATGTCAATTGTCAGTAAGAGAGGACCATTAGTCTTATGAAAATAAAAGCATCTATCTCTCTTTCTCTCTCCCTCTACCTCCTTCTCTCGTCATGGTAGTATATGGTATTATATGTATATATAAAATTATGTTTTAACATTTACTTTCACTAAAATGTAGTTCAAACATCAAGAGAATAAGTATCCGTACTTTTCGCCATTAAGAAATTTATTATTAGACATCAATTTAATTTATGGCAATACAGAACAGAGTGTTCTAGTGACTGTCATCACTACCAAACAGAAGACATTTCATTCGCCAGGATATAACCCCTAATTATTTATTTTGGAGTGTTTTGGACACTTTTAACATATTTCCATATATTAACAATAGGCTGTTATGTCATGAACCATTTTATTCGAAGCTTAAATAAAGTGGTTTTCATAGAACATTTACTGTGTGAGTTACATGCAAATACGTTGTGAGATGACGTAATTAGATAGGATTTTACACTCTTAACACAAAAAAGTTTATTTGATCTTTACCATACTCTATATTGAACTGTTTCATTCAGCACTAAAGATCATATTAGTGAATGGCTGAGACCAGACGAGTAATATGGGGGTGAATTGTAAATTCATATCTCCATTATTATGTGGCGTTTCGAAAAATCTTACAGAATCAGTCGATTTATTCGTACTTTCTTTTTTCAGCCTTCAGTAAACCCTCACTTCTACTAACCGGTTTGTTACTTAGAAATGTATAATATACGGTGAGATAAGATCAATTGTAGGCTAAAACCACATGTGGGAAATCTGATTAGTTTACGTAGCCCCTGCGTGGCAGATTTATTAAAACAAACCAACCAACTGAGTGATTTTTCTACACGAAAATGTCTGTAAACCAGATTTCATTTTAGTGAATTCAGCAATACATAAGCATCTTATGATGCATTTTTTCAAGGTTATTTTCAAATTCTCACCGACCCTAACTAGAAGATAACACAAATGAAGTACGTTCAAATTTATGTATCTTTGTATGTACGGTCAACGTTCATGCCAAGTTTGGAGTAGAATTTGTTTTATAAAAAGCAAGTAATATGAACTCAAACTTGAGCTAGGAACATTACTACAGAAAACAAAACAAGACTAAACATTTCAACTTTTATCGAGTTTCATTATTTGTCTTATTATTTAACTTGGGTAGGAAGGTCTGTGCATTTTAACTTCTTCGAAGACTACAATCATTGAGCTAAAACGCTAGCTGACTCTGGGTCCTAGGCCATAGTAACTACATGTAGATGCAACTGTTATATTATTTATTGGCCCGCACTGCCCATCCCCATGTATATAGTTCAACCATTTCGATAATCAGCATTAACTTGTTCTGTTATCAGGGTGTGTATTTAAGAATTTATCATATAATGAACCTTACCTTAATTATTCAAGATGTTATAAACAATAATAATTTTATATTATTTCCATTTGCCTTTTTTGACTTTCCTAGTCCGATGTATTGCAACGGATCTATCTATGTATAACTTCTAAATGAAATAGTTTTAAATAAAGAGCACCCGAACAGTTTATTTACTTTATTATTTAGCAGGAGTACAAGGAAGTCATGTGGTGAGCAGATCAAATGTTAATGATCTTTCATGAGGTCGTCTAAAAGTGAATGCTAAGGGCCATAAGGAACGCCGTGACCGTAAACCATGATATTCTAGTGGGCTTATAAGTCATCCCCAGGGGGACTAATGAAAGGGAAGCTACCTTGGATATGTGTATGAATAAATCTAGAGTAAACAGGCAGGCATTCCTTTAGTTCGCAATTATTGCAGTCTCCTGTCTCCCTCCGCTGTTACAAGCCTTTCTCTTTCAACTCTCGTCTAATTTAGGGCCGGCCGACTATCTTTATGTAGCCTTTGACTACTCAACGCCCAGTCAAACTCACCCAGCCGAATCGGAGTTCAGTTAATGTTTAAATGCTCCTCTGGATAAATAAAGGCAAATACAAGTTAGTTTCGAAAACCCTTCAGCCGTATTTCCATCAGGGCTTGATTAGAAAACGTGGTTTTGGAAAGTACTTTTTCTCGTTGGCTACAAAAAAAAAGGAAAACCTGGTTTTAAACATTTTCTCACACTAATCCAGCAATACAGTACATTTATATAATTGTCGAGCACGATTAAATGCTCCCAAGTAAACCATAATTAATTAAAATTTACTCATTTAGGTCCACTTTTTGCTACTATAACCAATTGGTGACTTGTTATCTACAGGTTACCATTCTTCTTCTCTAGCCAGGGTGGGACTAAGGACTTTATGTAATGAGTTCTTTAGTAAATATACTTCTTTTTGTCTAGGGTAGAATCGAACTCGCCACTCTAGATTTACTGTGTGAAATTACGGCCTACGCTTTAACTTACATGCTCCATATTTAAAATGAAAAGCAGATGTAGGTATATTTATATACATGACTCAGGCTGAATATAAGAAGAACTATGTCATATACCAAAAGCTGAAATACACCGTATCGAACATTATAAACAAACGAAACAAATCCGATATGAAAATGGAGATACGGGTACATTAAGGAGACGAGATCAGGGTATTAAGTAACCTAAAAAAAAACACTATGCGGAGAATACATCTCGAAGCAGAAAAGAGAAGAAAAATAAAAAAATAATTCCGGATAAAATGGAGGAAGGAAAAGTGGAATTTATACATTTTCCATGTATCTTAGAAAACAGCCAACTGACAGAAATTTGAGGATGAGGAAGTGAGACTATACATAAAACAGAATCTTCAAAAGTCGTTTCATAATTTGTGGCGGAAACAACGTAGAAAATAATATTGGTTCTGATTATTCTGTACCTGAATAAGAAATAAAATAAAATAAGTCTGATACCAGGAGAGAAATCAAAATCAAAGAATAAGCATGCCAAGTAAGGGCTGCAAGAAAAGTGAAATGGTAATGTCCATCTTACAAGCCATTGACTAAGTTGAGTAAACAGGATTCTGTCTACATATACTTGGGCCATACTCTGCTTATGGCATAAAGAGTAGAATTCAGACTAAAATAAAGAGAGAGGGTTATTATTATTATGTTCAGGACCAAATTGAGTTTTTAAACTCTAATTAACTATGTGTTATGTACAGATTTAATGAAAGGAATCTGCGATGGAGTACTTATATCATTTGGAGAAGATAGTACAGACCAATTCTTCAATATCCAACCTTATTTAGACAATGCTTGTATTATTATAAATGATGATGATAATTGGGAAGGGTTATCTACAGACTAACCTTTTCTAGCCAGGATGGGACTAAGGGTTTTATTTAATAAGTTTGACACTAAATAATTTCCAAATGTCCAAATGAGAGTCGAACCCAAGACTCCAGGTTTACCAAGTGCAAGACCGGCGTTGAGACAAGCTAAAACGGATAACCCGTGATTCTTGCTTGCATTAAATGCAGCATTATAAAGTAGATACTATTCCATTACAATTTGGTTTATATTATCCATTAGAAGGTTGAGTGCCCGGCAGCCGGCATTGTAAAAATTTGTATTTTCCCCCCAAATAAATTATAATTGTGAATGTTTTTCTCAGCTCTGCTGGGCTTTAGATACCCTACAATCGTAATTAAGTGAAGCTCATTCCAACAAAAATACATGTGCACGATTATTTAGTATGGGTTATTCAAAGGAAAAATGTCATGGAAGCCGAGCAGGAGTACGCAGGACCATTTTCCAAAAGGAGGAACTGACAGTAAGATGCCTAGCCGTCAGAGAATCACAATAAATTTAATGTTTTCTAGTAACTGTAGAATTTGATATCACATTCTAATAAACATGACAAAAAAAATATTCAGAGGATTACAAATTACTAATTATTATTTGAAATAAAATGGGGTCGCAAGGGGTGAACGGCTGATGTACTCGAAGCTGGATACTAACAACGTAAAGTAAGGAAGATACAGATTAGAAAAGATGTATAATGAGTATTTAAAAAAAGTCCGTCACGCAGGGGCTGCGTAAACTAAGCAGATTTCCCTTGTGAAGTTTTACAATAGAGAAATTTGCATACTGGTAACACAACAACGCCCGATTAAATACAAACGGTAATGAGAAATCTTTTAGTTAATTAAAATAAATTCCCAACTGAAACGGCTTCTGAATTGTAAGAATAATTTATATTTTAATAACTCAAATTTTAGTAGTCCAAGAACTAAAGAAGGGGCGGGGGCGGATGAACAGAATGTATTTACATAAATCTAACAAAGTAACGAAGGTAAGGTAAGGTTAGAAACGGCAGGTAAGGTTAGAAGAAGCTTCCACATAAGCCGAGTAGTTACGGAAACGGCCGACCTAATCCGAACTATACCCGACCACAGACTTCATAAAAATGCAAATATCTCGGTTAATATTCAAGATAGAGAATAAATGTATATAACAAAATTTATAGTAAATTTAATTTGCAATAAGATTAGTTTAATACAATTTTTCGATCCGATGCATAATAACGGAGATATTTTGAAGTTTCGAAAATCCCCCCCCTCCCTCTAGTCCGATTTCAGCCATTAACGAACTTGATAACCTTTTTATATAAAAAGGTTAAATATCGAGTTTCGTAACGATCAAACAAAAATTGCGACCGCTAGAGCGTTAACAGACAAATATATATAATTTTGAACGGACCTCGTCATTTCCTGGGTAGGATCGATGGACATTTGAAGAAATTTTTCGAAAATCGCGTCATGAGTACGACCTCAATAGCTGGTTGGCCCTAAGGGAAATCTGCTAATACGATGTGGTTACCGAAAATGGTTTTCCTGTACTCCTATTAAAGTAAAAATAAACAAAATGTTTTTCTGCACTTCATATAAAATTGTTTCACTTCAATGTCTAATAAGATATCTCCGCTCTTATGAATCGGATCAAAAATATCATAGAACACAATATATACTTGGTCATTACGAACAAAAAATCTGATGTGGTCACCACACTTTTACACATTAAAAAAAGGATATTTAGTATTTCCGTTCCGATGCATCGGTAGAAAAATGGCATATAAATATTTTCATGTTCAACAATAATGGTCTTATACAACATTTTTGTTTCAAAGTACCGAGAAATAAGCGTTTTTTTTAATTTTCCCCCACCTTAACCCTAGAGTCGTCACCTCGGGTCATTATGACCCGAGTTGTTTTTAAAAAATTGATTTCTTAATTATTTAGTAAGGATATTCAATTGAGGTTTTTACACTTTGATTTTTTTGATATTCTGATTAAGTTGGCAGTGGCCACGTGGTGTATAGGTGAGTATTTCCCATCTAAAAGGACATTTTGACCCGAGGTGACAATTTGTGTAAGTGGTACTTTTGAAGATTGACCCGAGGTGATTTCTTTTGTAATTAGTGTCTCAGAGGTTTGACCCGAGTTGATTGGAATTGCGAGGTGAACAGAAAATGAAATATCCTCATTTTCGCTGTTTTTCACTGATGATGTAATCGATTTGCTCGTTACATCTACGAACATTCATGTGGAGGTTACTTGTGGTAATTACAAACGCCCCCAACGCCCAGACAACAAACGGCGCATTTCCCCACAGTTTTAGCTAGAAAGGAGAATTTTCCTAAGCAATTTGGTTCACCAATTGATACAATGCTCTATTATCAAGCACTCTCAGTGCTCCGTTATTCCGAAACCTCTAAAAACTAAAAAAAAATTTTATTTAGAAGAAAACGGTATCGCTGTACTTTCTCTTGATGCTCCTAACACGAACTCCAAATCCCAAAAACAAAAGAGGTGCTATATCTGTCCTAGCACCAAACAGACGAAATACTTTGGGTTTTGCTGTGAATGTAATAATAATATTTGTAGAAATCATTTATTTAATATTTGTGATAAATGTAAAAATGACAAATAACCTAATCATGTTTCAAATAATATTTGACTTTGATTGCATCTCAAAAAATCGATTATTTTTTTCCTTTAAGCAAAAAATATATTTTAAAGGTTTTGTATTTTAAAAAGTGATACATACATGTTTTAGGGATACTTTGGTAATGGGTCACACGCGACCCTTGGTGACGAAGTAAATATTTTGTAAATATGTTTTATAGATTAAAGTTTTGTTTTATTCCAATTTTTGATTACATATTAAAAAAATAAACAAATCTTATTAAAAAAAAATGTCAATGGTATTTTGTAAAGATAATTTTTACACCTCATTAATTTTTTTTTTAATTCGGGTCATAATGACCCGACGTGACGGACAATGTAACTGAAAAGCAGGTGATGACTCTAGGGTTAATCTCCTTTACCCCAGTAGTTGATATTGACGAAAAGGGAGAGGTGAACAAATAGACCTTACAGCTATCCTAAATATGATATTTCTACATTTTAAGGGTACCCGTTTTCGGGTTATGCTATATATATATATATATATATATATATATATATATATATATATATATATATATATAGGCACTTACATCACGCTAAACTAGTCAAAATGGGTTCAGGAAGGGTCAGGAACAGATAATCCTGTTGAACCCAGAAACCGAACTTTCCGCCTATCTTAGGAAGGGAGATTTGTATCTTAGGAAGGGAGATTTGCATTTTTTCGAAGTAACATTTTCAATAAGGACGGAGAAGGATGCAGGTGATCCATGGAGACTACTGAATGAGATGGATATAATAAACCTAATGTCTTACCTTTCACAACAAAATTCGGAATGTCTCACCCAATTTCTGCAAGACGGGGGCCAAATTTTAGAATTAAATAGAGTATTTTTCTCTCTAAAATCAGATTTTGAGGATGAGAAGGGGGAGGTTCAAAAAACACAGTCTTCAAAATTGTGACGGGAACAATGTGAGTAGCAAACAATACAGTAGGCAATTGTACAGGGATTCAGTTGTTGTATCAGAGAAATAAAATATGGAAATTAGATGAATTGGAGAGTGAGTGAGATAATGCTAATTGAAAATGCAAGCGAGTATCCAGGTAAGTGCTTCTGAGGAGGCAGAATGCCGATGGAATGCCATATATCCTCGATATTACCCCCTACTAACGGCTTTACAATTGTCATATCTTCAATGCACTTACTAATTACTTCTTTGAACATAGTCTGTGGTAGATTGTCTTACCTATCCGTCTAATTTTTAGCAGATTTCCCTCAAGGGAAATCAGCTATTGAGGTCGTACTACTACTCATGATGCGACTTTCGAAAATTTTCTTCAAATAGCTATCGATCCTACGAAGGAGATGACGAAAATGAGGTACGTTCAAAATTATATATATATATATATATATATATATATATGTCTGTTAACGCTCTAGCGGTCGACATTTTTGCTTGATCGTTTCAAAATCCATATTTAAACGTTTTATTTAAAAAGGAAGATCTCGATGAACGATTAAATATAAACTTTTGTAACGATCAACCAAAAATTACGACTGATATAGCGTTAAAAGACACACAAACACACACACACACACACACACACACACACACACACACATATATATATATATATATATATATATATATATATATATATATATGGTGTGTTATTCTTTTCAGAGTTTTAGTCAATGTTAGTGAAATAAATCTTAGTTTATGCCGATATTTCGAGAATCTTTATTTTCTCTTCTTCAGGGCTGTAAAATTACATGTACTACTGTAGTTTACTTTTAAAAGTAGGACATGTAATTTTACAGCCCTGAAGAAGAGAAAATAAAGGTTCTCGAAATATCGGCATAAACTAAGATTCATTTCACCAACATTGACCAAAACTCCGAAAAGAATAACACACCACATATAAATACAACCTGGTCGAAAACATCAGCACAATTATATATATATATATATATATATATATATACATGAGGCATTTATTTGTAAATAGCTTATATACTAATGTTCGTGACATGGTGTAAAAGAAAATTATTAATTAGTAATTAATGTTCTAATTTTGTACAATAAGTTCTAATATTGTCATCGGTTTAATAACCTAGTTTGTGGTACATTTATTCGGGTGAGATTTTCCAAAGAAAGTATTATACTTCAACATAAGGTAAAATCATATTTTAGCCCCATATCATTTTTATGAATGGTGTTATATAACCCTTGAAAGTTAATGGAGAGTAATGTCATGTCTTTATTCCAATATCCTTTTTCCCAGTTTTCTAACTATTTTTATGAGTTTCTGAATGGCTAGATGGCTGCCGAATTATTCATGAAGGAACAATAAAATATGGAGCTTTCTCTACGAGTATTATGATAA
The DNA here is from genome assembly GCA_019009955.1 of Riptortus pedestris. NCBI lineage: Eukaryota > Metazoa > Arthropoda > Insecta > Hemiptera > Alydidae > Riptortus > Riptortus pedestris. The sequence continues at coordinate 154,268,913 of CM032228.1, read as the reverse complement.
ATGTATAGTTCCTCTTTTTAAACATACTTATCTAAAATTTAATTACCACCTTCATTTGCTCTGTAAAATAAATATGACTTGACATCTAATGAATAATAAACTAATTTTGATTTACACAGGCTTGACAGGAGGCTGTAATAGATTACATTTCGAATATGAATTACTGTTCAAAGAGAATACACAAACACGTAATCTAGGAATATGGTAATGAAGAGAGAGAGAGAGAGCAAGGAAAACGTGTTAAAATGGCAGACTCGCGCCCCATGAAAAGCAAATTATGTAAAACCGCTTTGTGTAACCTGATGCTTTACCGAAAAGTCATCTGATCCCTATTCCACATACCTTCAGCCATTTTTGCTTTTGTCTACTACATCAGTCAATAGGCCTTTTATACAAGTAAATGTAATCATGGGTATTAGAAAACGTTAGGATTAGCCTGTGAAAGTTGTAAAAAGTTCATAAGATCCTTAAATTGTGTTTTTCCTTTTCTTTTTTCTTTTATGACTTTTCAGATTAGAACATTTTCATAAGTCACATATATCAACAAAAAGAATTAAAAAAAAAAAGAAGTTAATATACTATAACTTCATTTTAACCCAAAATGCATAAATTCAGAAGGGAATCGTAGCATGCTACTAATCGCCTGAGACATGATTCCCATTCTCACGCTTGACCCGCAACTTATAGCAGAAGTACTGCTAAGGTTGCTTCCTAGACATAGGACTTCAGTTAAGCATATTGGTATTTGAATTTCTACCTTCTTGGAGATACAGTTAAAATGAAGAGCTTTTTGCTTGAAACAGGAGCCTCTGCTTCCTGGGCAAATCTATCTTTTATATCTGCTTCCACATTATCAGTAACTATTCCTCACAGAATTTCCACAGTAGTGTTATTGTCTACTTGCGAAGAATAAAACGTCCAATTCTTCAAAAGTTTTTGAATTTCAATAGTCCAAAACTTGTGAATAATTGGGCGTTTTCTTATCTCCAAGTTTTTCTGTTCAATGTCATTGCAACAGCTATTTCTACGTGCTACAGTGTGCTGTGTGAGCCTATTTGTACCATATTGTCACTTCCAAAAGCACTCAGAGGTAAATATAATCATTACATGTGAGAATGTATTTCCTTGCCTAATGTTTGGATTTAACTTGATTTCTATTTTTAATATATGAGTATAATATACATTCCTGCCCCACCTCTGTCGCATTTTTCTTCCATACATTGATCATAACTCAACCAGTAAACCGCGGTCCTGATAATAACATTCCTGTAGAGTTCAATATGCCGAGCGGATTTGTCAGGGACTGGGTCCTTGGTGTTTCCCTGAGACGGAATTGAGCTGGTTTAACTTTTTCAATCCTTTTTCTCTGAATTTGTACACTGTACGTGGGTTCCACTGAGCAGTCCTACAATCATTTATCACTGGAGAACTGGTCCCACCTACCTTTTATTTAATCACTTCCTATGAGTAGGTTTTCTTACTCGTATAAAGAGAATTAAGTGGCTAACAGAATTGCCGTTCCGTCTTGTACATAATACTATTTATTAATAATTCAGTAAGTCTGTTCATATCAGTTTCCCGACTTTAAAAGCCACCTACATCTGCAATATATTACACTCGCACTGTCTCAATGGTTTCTTCTGTGAACAATAACTCAATAATCACCATTCTTTTTCCTAAAAATATTCTGTCGCAAGGGCAGGCGCCGCAGAGTGTACGATTGGACTAATCAAGGGAGACAAAACTCTGGCTCATATTATATGGGGTTTTGAAGTACATATATTCTTATGTATTAGTAAATAAAAGATAAAACTAAATTGATAATCATTTTTATTAATCTTTTAATAATTATATAATATATCTATCATGCTTATTTTTCTGTTTTTGAGAAGGTTTTCAAAAGAATGATATGTTGGGGTTTGAGGGAGTTAACAAATTTTTAAATAAATCAAAATAAGTTCTATGCCTTTGGGTTTTCACCGTATGTTCCAAACTCGTTTTTCTATTTTTTTTTATTTTTAGCTTCGGAAGCTTCTTCGCGTGTTTGTCCTTGTGTTATTATATCTGCTTCGTGCAATAAAATATTGTGGACAGTCACTGGCATGTTGTATCGTTGATACAAACTTATGTACTGTTTTCCAGCCAGATGCGATAGCGGCAAGAATCGTTCCAAAATTATGCAAAAGGTTGTCATTTAGACCAGTGATGAACGCCGTTCCATAATTATTAAAGAATGATCGTGTAGTATACCTATCGTCACTTGTACCAAATCTTGATTTAACACGGTCTATAATGAGACCCACTTCTTTGATTTCTTTCTTAATTTCTTCTGATTTGCCACTCACAAATTTCTCAGGCGGTAACTGTTATTTAAAAAAACATTCCATTGTGCGAATGTAGGCATGCAAACTGGTGATACCAAATTGTTATTCAAATTCTTATAAATGAATTTAATTATTCTCCAAAAAGTTGGTGATGCTGCCTAAGATTTTTCCATATCGTCTTCTGCAGATTACTAACAAGTTTCATTGGAATCAAATAAATGACAAATATATCTCGTCAGTGCTATCCGGATGTTCAAATGGTTGCTTATACAAGCTATGACCCGACAAACCATCACATCCCCACATTTATTTATTTAGAAGTTCAACGTTACTTCTTGGTTCAGAAGAATCATCTGCTTCCACTAGCATGGAAATCGTTAAATTTGCGTTTAACAATTGACTGTAATCTTTTAAAAACAAGTCCAATTGTCTCTGTTTACCAAATCTGTCCATTTTAGCCTATTTTCTCTTATTATTTTTTCAAGCATGCCTTTAACTGTCCCTCTTGTAGTTCATTAATGACGAAATCATCAGTAGTCATCACGAAGTTGATCACTTCGTTTAATCAACCTTTTGCCGAAACACAACTCGAAAAATCAAATATTGATTTCTGTTGCAGTTGGGAACTAGAAAAAAAAAACATTTAATTATTTCTAATAGTAAAACATCGCAGGTAACTGCTAATATATGGCAAAACTATATTAAACAGAGCTTCTTGTAAACCGAATAACATTACATTACTACAATTGACAGTATGGTACATCCCTGATTGAATGTAATTTAAAACAAAAAAAAACCAATAATTTTTAATGCCATATTTTTAGTTAACTCTTGCAGATTGTTAATATATAATAAACCTAAAATTACCTCGAGTTGCAGACCCCATCACTAAAAAACATTTAAATCACACACACTCAAAGAAGAAGAGGTTAGCGTTAACGATGACACTGAGTGGTCAACCAGCTAACTACCCAATTCGGGTTCAGATAGGTTCGCCTATTGTGTAAAAAAAAACAAAAAACCGTTATCTCTAGGGGTATTTCCTTTGTCATATCAGTTGACGAAAATATCTGGAAGTGCTATGACAATGCTAAAATGTAGTTTCATTTAAATTCTTTTTATCCACTTAGATTAATCCAATCGTACACTGGGCCGGGCAGAATTGTCACACTGCTAGTTATCCAGCCTTGGGATTTTAGCTGCGAATACGGTTCTATCTATTATCCGCAGCACCACACCCCTTGATAGGATAGGCCCTGATATTCTGCTTCAAGAATAGGCACGCATTAGTATTTATTAGTAAAATAAATCGTATTTTATTCAAATAAAAAAAGGTAAGTCTGTTAGGCAGGAACTGTAAAAACTAAACAGATTCCCCGCATCTGAACAAGCTAATGATCTTCCAACATCTAGTCTACTTTTTTCCTATAATATGAAACCTATGCCGACATAAAAACGTCCGTCTCGCAGGGGCTGCGTAAACTAAGCAGATTCCCCACGTGAAGTTATACAATAGAAAAATCTCCATATGAAAGCCGAACAGTTACGGCAAATGGCCGAACTAGCTTTTGACGGGAAATTCCGTCATCCGTTATCGGCCCACAATTAATAAAAATGCAAATATCTCGGTTAGTATTCAAGATAGAGAATAAATGTATAGAACAATATTTATAGTAATTAGAATAAGATTGGTTCTATACAATATTTTGATCCAACTTATGGTAACGGAGATAATTCAAATTTTCGAAAATCCCCCCTCTAAACCCCCCCCCTCCCACTGGTCCGATTTTAGCCATTAACGAACTTGATCTGTCTTTTTGCATAAAACGTTTAAATATCGAGTTTGGTAACGATCAAACAAAAATTGCGACCGCTAGAGCGTTAACAGACAAATATATATATATATATATATATATATATATATATATATATATATATAATTTTGAACGGACCTCATTTTCGTCATCTCCTGGGTAGGATCGATGGACATTTGAAGAAATTTTTCGAAAACCGCGTCATGAGTACGACCTCAATAGCTGATTTCCCTTAAGGGAAATCTGCTAATTTAAGCTGGACAAGAGATTTTAGGTGACTCAGATGCTCCAAGTGAAAATTCCATTAGTAGGAGTGGGGGTTTACAGAAGACCTCTCGGTTTTAATGTCCCAGTTACAGAAAAGACCCATAGACAAATTAAAACTTTATAAAAAATTAAATTTCTAACAAGATAAGTTAAGTTACATTTTTTCAATCCAGCTCATAATTTTCTGTTTTTTATTTTACCCCTGTCCTCTTTGTTCAATAAAAAAAAAAACACGTCGAATTTACTCGTGAAATAAGAGGTTTGGTTGGATATATATTGGCTCATTTGAAATGAATAGGATGGGAGTGTACTGAAGGGTAAAAACTACAAAAAAATGCATATATCTCGGTTAATACTAAAGTTAAGAAAAAATGTACACGGCAAGAATGGTAGGAAATTATTTTAGCAGATTTTCCTTAAGGGAAATCAGCTATTGAGGTCGTACTCATGATGCGAGTTTCGAAAAATTTCTTCAAATGTCCATCGATCCTACCCAGGAGATGACGAAAATGAGGTCCGTTCAAAATTATATATATATATATATATATATATATATATATATATATATATATATATATATATATACTAGCTAAGGTACCCGGCTTCGCTCGGGAAATCATTTGAGGCTGCATGATAATAGTATTTTTTTTTTTTTTTGAGCAAGGCTTAATGTTTACTACACTTCCCGTCTGGGCGCATTGTTTTCCCGTGAGGGTCAGGCAGGCGACGTATAGATGAGAAATATTAATTTTGAAGAATAAATAAAAATGTGTTCCTAATCTATCCCTCTTCACTTTTCCAACTCACCTTTTTGAATACTTCAAACCATAATCGTGGATAGCATTTATTAGAATTAAAGATCCTCTATAATGAAACTTATTTCCTGTCAAAAACCAATCCGAGCACATATAGTTTAAACATAGTTTTGTAGATTAGATTATATTCGTAATAGTAGAGCTCAGTGGAAATCATTTCCAGTAATGCCAGCATTTCACAGGAAATAAATTAACTCAATTAACTGTTTAGGCTCCGACCTCCTTCCGCTCCAGCATCTCCATAGTTTTCCTTAAAATATTGATTCAAAGTATTATTTTATTATTCATTTGAGGCTGAATGGTGATGGTATATTTTTGGCAAGGCTTTACTTTGCACAATTTTGACATACATACCCTGTGCATTATGCATAGATTTGAATTAATAAGGAGAAAATATTGACATACATTTGAATTAATTTTTTCAGGAGAGGTACCTGGTAGTTCATATTGAAATGAAGTGTTGAGCAAATTTCTCTAAATAACAAAATAAACAACATTTGTGATGTGCATATTTGCCGAAACCCCAATAGGAAATCATTATTATTAATTCCAGGCCTCCCTTATAACCCCCACTCCTGCCCGTCCCTAGAAATGTTCGTATGACTTATAATAAGGAAGGCGTTAGTGCTAATACACATACTGAGTGTTTTATTTAGTTCGGTTGAGTCTTTTGTGCCAAATAAAATTGTTGTCTCCCGCTATAATTTTCAGCATATAACGCCTTTATACTTCGGTATACGATGATAGTGTATATAAAAAAGTTTCTCTAAATAACAAAATAAACAACTTTTGTTATGTGCATATTTGCCGAAAATGCAATAGGAAACGAAATATCACTATTATTACTTTCAGGCCTTCCTTATAACCCCCACTCCTGCCCGTCCCAAGAAATGTTAGTATAGCTAATTATAATGAAGGCGTTAGTACTAATTCAGATACCGAGTTTGGTTTAATTCGGTTAAGTCTTTTGTGCCAAATGAAATTGTGGACTCCCGCTATAGTTTTTAGCGTATAACTCATTTATACTTCCGTATACGGCAAAAGTGCATATAGCAAACGTTTCTCTAAATAGCAAAATAAACAACTTTGGTGAAGTGCATATTTGCCGAAAATGCAATAGGAAACGAAATATCACTATTATCAATTTCAGGCCTCCCTTATAACCCCCACTCCTGCCCGTCCCTAGAAATGTTAGTATAGCTTATTATAAGGAAGGCGTTAGTGCTAATTCACATACCGAGTTTGGTTTAGTTCGGTTGAGTCTTTTGTCCCAAATAAAATTGTGGACTCCCGCTATAGCTTTTAGCGTATAACTTATTTATACTTCCGTATACGGTAAAAGTGCATATAACAAAAGTTACTCTAAATTACAAAATAAACAACTTTTGTTATGGGCATATTTGCTGAAAAAGCAATAGGAAACGAAATATCGCTATTTTTAATTTCAGGTCTCCCTTATAACCCCCACTTCTGTTCGTCTTAGAGAATATTAATATAGCCTAAAGTCTAAGTTGGGCTAGTAGTAATATACATACCAAGTTTCATAAAATTCGGTTCAGCCGTTTATGCGTGAAAAGGTAACAAACAAACAAACAAACATACACGAAAGAAACAAAATGCAGTTATGGTGTCTATGACATGTGAAACGAAAAGTTATCGTGAAATTTCGCGAAAAAAATCAATGTACAGACAGAGGTTACAATTTTATATATATATAGATATATTTGTCTGTTAACGCTCTAGCGGTCGCAATTTTTGTTTGATCGTTACCAAACTCGGAATTTAATCGTTTTATGTAAAAAGGAAGATCAAGTTCATTAATGGCTGAAATCGGACCATTGGGAGGGGGGGTTTAGAGGGGGGGTTTAGAGGGGGGCTTTTGAAAATTCAAAATATCTCCGTTATTATGCGTCGGATCGAAAAATTGTATAGAATAAAACTTATTGCAAATTCAATTTACTATAAATATTGTTCTATACATTTATTCTGTATCTTGAATATTAACCGAGATATTTGCATTTGTATTCTGCGTGTGGTCGCCAGTAGGCTATGTTCGGACTTTCCGCCGAGAGCTCTGGCGGCCGTTTCCATAACTAATCTTCCCGCGTGAATAGGTTTTAGAGGTTAGGTTAACTGTTTTTTGGGGCTAGAAACTACTGGGTTATTACGCCCTAAATAATGTTTTAGGTTTAGAGGTTTCTTACTACTACAGTTGTTATTAGGCAGATTTCTCTATTGTAAAACTTCACGTGGGAAATCTGTTTAGTTTATGCAGCCCCTGCGTGACGGACATTTTTTTTAAATCTAATGCTTTTAACAAGTACTAAATGTAGGATCATTTAATATATTAATGACTTAAAACCAGGATCCAAACAAGAATGATTGTTTTGGTACGTGTAACTTGATTTGGATACTAGACACCTTTCACATTAACACATGTAATAAAATGGCTAGTTGGATTCTGGATTATAGAATTATTATAGAATTAATTTACACCACAGTCCACACCCTTGAAAAAAAATGAACAACAGTGGGGAATTGGTTTGGGGTTTACAAAGCTCTAAACTAATTTTATTTATGCGCTTAGGCTGGGCTGAACCCGGGCTTAGTTCCAGGACTGGGTTGGCCATGCTGATACCACTTAGTCATCACTGCCAGATTCAGCCTTTTCCACATTCCATGGCTTTTGATGATTTATTAACTCCCAAGAAACATATATTTGCTCGAAATATTACTTAGCACGAAATAATGACTGTTTTTAATGATTTATGTGGTGGCTCCTATTATATATTATTACTATGAGTGTAGAAAGGATGACCACTTTTTCTACATGTCCTAGGAAACATCTAAGGACAATTTTGAACATGACGTAATGACTACAACCTTAATTGCTGACTTCCCTGGCGGGAAAGTTATGCTCACAGCTATTGGCGCTAAAACTGACTGCATCATATGAACTATCTCGGTGTGATTTTGAAATAATATAAGAATATGACTGCTCTCGTAATACAAATTCTGACTCCAGTCTTTCATTGCTTTAATGGCAATGAGACACTATTTTTTTTTTTTTTTTTTGAAAATGATTAAAAAAGTTTGCATTGCTATTGAGAGCCAGTTGAAGATTACTTTCAACATTGAATAAATAAATATATCGATTTCTCGAACTGTATGCAAAACATTTACTGTGTGTAATGAACACAAATAGCAGGGAATACGTAATTTGTTTTGAGGAGAGGAATCATATTGTTAGCAAACAGGAAATACTAAAAACTTACCCCGTATATAGGGCCCAAACACAGGACATCAGCTTATGCAGGAAAATATGTGCATTCGGAGAGAAGCGGAATATCTGATTGCCTCCCTCCACCTCTACACTAAACTTATTCGGGATTATTTCCTCTGATTCGTTCCTAATTAATGAGGAATAATAATTAGATATGGTAGTCCCGTATCTGACTCAGTCGCGTTACGAAAATTCTAGCAAACTTACTATGAGGGAAATCAGCTATTGAGGTTATACACATGACGCAAGTTTCGAAACATTTCTGCAAATGACTACCCATCCTACATAGAAGATAACGGAAAAAAAAAATGAGTCACGCAGGGGCTGTGTAGACTAAGCAGATTTCCACGGCTTGGAATGACAGACTGGTGATCACATATCACCGTCTATTCTATATTTATCCTGTAGTAAGAAGTCTATGCAAAAATTAATTAACTTATGAGCTCGCTACAAGGCGTTCATGACTCTGTTACTCCAAGTAAAAATTTTATGAGTAGAAGAGAGGGTTCGGTGATGGCTGAAAACAATAAAATATACATAACTCGCATAATAATCGAATAAATGAATAGAACAAAAATTGTTGGGAATTAAATGATTAAAAAGACTGATTAATTAACATATTTTGATCAGACTAATATCTAAGATATTTTGGATATTCGAATTTGTCTCTTCTTGGACAGATTAATACATTAACGAATTTAGTGTTCCATGAAATGCGAAAATATCGAGTATGCTCTTGATAAAAATAAAATTTCAGAGCTCGGACCGTAAGGTCTTAATTTATGATATCACATTGAGCATATTTTCCAGAATGTCACCTAATGTTTATATTCTTGTGTAATTAAACGCGTAGTAATTTTTGTTTGATCTTTCCCAACAATTTAAACCTTCTATATAAAACTAAATTTAATGTTGAGCTTAGATAGACTTCTCATTAGTGGACTTATAGAAAATCGAAGAGATATGAGATGATAACACCGACGTACCGTTCCAGCACACCGAAGGGAAATTTATAAATTAGCTTTACAAATCTGTTGGCAAAAGGGCCAATTGACTCTCTTATCATTGGATTACCTTATCAGCCTTCGAAGGCAATATGACCGTGCTTCAAGTTTGTAAATGGTAAATAACTTCTAAAGGATCGATGATCACCAAGTTCAGCGGAATTTCTTCTGCTCCGGTTTCCAATGGCAAACAAAAAGCTGATAGTCTTCTGGTTCAATGGAGACGAACGAAGCTGTCGGCTGATATAAACCAAAGCTATTGTCCTTCGCCGATTCATCGAAAAATTCCATTCCCTCACTCCAGGGACGAAGGTATTGTATTAATAAATACCGAATTCTTGTCACCATTCTAGACGTGGCGACACTATCGGCGTAGAAATATAGAAAATATCTGAGGGCAGAAGATACCGCATCTTGAGAGTCGGTTCAATATTTTTTTATCAGGGTCTTCTTTCTAAATTATTCTATTTTTCCCAGCAACATTCATGAAAATGACTTTTTCAAAATCTTATAAAAAAAAAAAAACACATTAATTTTAAACGATTATATGCTAAATAATTATAGCAACATACGCAACGCGTCATTACTACTCACATTTCCCATATATGCATAACATATTTCCTTATCAAATTAAAATAGCAACTGCCCATGTTGAAAATAGTATGTTAGCACGTATAAATTAAATATAACAATTTCATATAAAATTAAAAAAGTCCGTCAAGCAGGGGCTGCGTAAACTAAGCAGATTTCCCACGTGAAGTTTTACAATAGAGAAATCTGCCTAATAACAACTGTAGTAGTAAGAAACCTCTAAACCTAAAACATTATTTAGGGCGTAATAACCCAGTAGTTTCTAGCCCCAAAAAACAGTTAACCTAACCTCTAAACCTATTTAACTTAACCGTTACGATTAATTAAAACTTAACCGGGACGAATAGTTATAGAAACGGCCGCCAGAGCTCTCGGCGGAAAGTCCGAACATAGCCTACTGATGACCACACGCAGAATACAAATGCAAATATCTCGGTTAATATTCAAGATAGAGAATGAATGTATATATCAATATTTTTAGTACATGTAATTTGCAATAAGATTAGTTCTATACGATAGTTTGATCCGACGTATAGTAACGGAGTTATTTCGAATTTTCGAAAATCCTCCCCTCTAAACCCCCTCCCACTGGTACAATTTCATCCATTAACAAACTTGATCTGTCTTTTTACATAAAACGTCTAATTATCGAGTTTGGTAACGATCAAACAAAAATTGCGACCGCTAGAGCGTTAACAGACAAATATATATATATATATATATATATATATATATATAAGAAATTTTTCGAAACTCGCATCATGAGTACGACCTCAATAGCCTTAAAAAGAGTTTTAGTCCAAGGTACATGCATTGTTTTTTTTTATTCCTAATATGATTTACAATATGTTTTAATGTTAAGGTTTATTAATTTAAGATTATTTATATTTAATCTCAAATTAATAAACCACATGTTGGTTAACATACATTAGTTCTCGATTTCCTCCTAATAACGAAACTAAGTCAATGGGTAATGAGATATTTAGGAAAACTATTTCACTTAGCTACTAAGGAGAAATTGTATTGGAGTGTATGAGTAGAGGTTTATTAAATGCTTAGAATGGAAAAAAAATACAGTTTACAATAAGGTTTACAGACCTCGAAGGTCTTTTACAGCTATTTCCAATCTTCTTCGCCTACTTCGTAAGCATCTGTCTTTTCTCAGTCTACCATCTCATCTTCAGTCTCCCTCGTGGTAGGCTTATCACATTTACTCTATTGTAAAAGAGGCCGTTACATCACACTTCATGTCCCACCCAACGCTATCTCTCTCTCTCTCTCTCTCTCTCTCTATATATATATATATATATATATATATATATATATATATATATATTTGTTAAAGATTTATATCTTGTACAAATTAAATAAACAAATAACAATTCTGTCTTTTAAGTAAATAATTAAATCCAAATTCTTGAGTTCAACAGAAATATGGCAATAATGAAAAACAAAAAAAAAGCAATATAGAGTAATTAGTAAAATATAATACATAAAAATATCTGAAAGCATTCTATACTTATATAAATTCGTCTAAATATAACATTTAACTGGAGTGTGGTCCATCGGCACTTATAGATTCCAGAGTATTGCATGCTGACGTGATGGAGTAGTAAATCTTGTGTAGTTTTTCGAGACTATCGATACTAAGTATCTTTTCAATTTTATGCACATCACTGACTGCTGAGGAAAGTGTTTGTAGATATTTATTTCTATCTTCAATAAGCTTTTCACAGTAGAGAAGTATATGTGACAGGCTATTAGGGATGAATTGATTACAAAACGTGCAAGGTTCCTGAGCTTTGAATGAGAAAGATTTGTTTCATGATTGAAGTTTTGGTGAATCCTGAGCTTGATACTCTTTATTGGCTAACAGATCTTAGCTTTTGTATGTTTGTCTTAAATGTCAGGTAGTTCTCCGGGCTGGATATATTAAAGCTGGATACAGTTCTATAGATGGGGTTACTTTTGGAATTTGTAACTCGGTGGATATCAATTGAAAGGTGGTGGTTTTTTAACTTTTCTAAAATTTCAATTTGGTATTTCAGTATTCCGTTCTGACAAACTTCCGTAAACTCCTTTCCGCAGCCATAGTGATTAGCTATTGATCTGACTTGTGTGACCCAATTAAAGATTGTATCAGGATTGCTCCTATCCAGGGAAATTAGCCTATTGACGCAAAGCCTTGGCAACCTCTCTACCGGCATGAGTGACAATTTGGACCAATAGTTAATAATCTTCTGACACACTGACCCAGGGGTAGTTAGAGTGAGGGTCAGTGTTATGAAGAAGGTTACTTCATAACACTGAGCCTCAACGGGTCCCGGCCTGTCTCTAGGCGCACTATATATTTGGCAGTACTCTTCGGCCAAAAGTTGTTTCAGGAACTTTAGCTGTACGACTTCGATAGCATCTAGATAGGAGGGTTGAAGATACCATAGAATCAAAAAGAGCTATCTTCGTGTCCCATGAATCACTTCAACCTTTTCGCAAAATTGCTAGAACTCTTTTGGCTGCAACTGATGACTTCTGAATAAAATGCTTCGATGCTTTGCTGAATCATCCTGAAGAAGAGAAAGGAACTCCCAGATAAGTGCAGCTTTTAGGCGTGTGTGAATGAAATTATGTATTAGCGTGTGTATGTATGCATATAATATTTGCTTCAGACATGTTTAAAACTGCCTACTTACTTTAATCCCCAACGCGTGTCGAGAAGTGTACTTTATATATATATATATATATATATATATATATATATATATATATATATATACACACACACAACACACACATACACAAACACACACACGCGCGCGCGCACACATGAGAGTAAGAGAGAGTATTGTATTGCGTGAGTATGATATTTTTAAAAGGAATATTTCAAAAAGGTTATAGTATTATTGAGAAAATGTTTCCTTGTTCCTCATTCACAAACCACAGGCTATTGAAGATTTTCTTAATAATTAAACGATAATACTCAAAAAATTAAGTAATTTGGGATGTTATTTATACTGAAGCCCTGGCAGGAAAAGTGGCTCCAACTTAATAAAACAAATTTAGTTCCAAAATAAGGCCAAATAGATTGTTTGGTTGACATAATAATATCCTTCTCATAAATCAGCTTTAAAATTGAAAATATTCTCCAATATTACTCGCGTTATTTTTTCTTCATTATATTGTGCTAATAGAATAAAATTTATTGTTCACCATAAAGCCAGATTTTAGCTCTTTTAACAAGAAAATGGTTTCCCTCGCTCTCATTCATTCATTAGCTTTTCCCCAAACCTCCTGATTTATATTATGTCTTAACTGGAGAGAATCTTCTTTAACAAGAATTTTCTCAAATTGAAAACATAGGTTGGAGGAGAGAATCATATTCGCATTTCCAAATAATTGCTTCTTTTTTTTAACCGAATCATCACTGTTTCAAACACAAATTTAGGAAATGTAATTGTAAGCAGATAAGAGACGCTCAAAGTGCAATATGAAACAGAGCAATTTTTAATCAAACACAGAGTTAATCAAAGTACGTAGTGTGAGATAAAAAAAATTCCTACAATAGAGAGGTATTTTTTTTGACAGTTTTATTCCTGAAGAGTGCGTAGGAATTTAAAAAAAGTTCACTCTACACATACGGTTATGAAAGATAAGGGTCATCGTTTTATACGATGAGTATTACTTGAATCATTATTTTCTGCTTGTTACAGGATTCCAGATTTTCTGTCGGATTAGTGGAACTTACATTAAATTACTTGTAATATTCATATGAGATACTCGTTCACAAAAGGGCACTAATATCAATACAGTACTTTGATCCTGTAGCCCCATAATTATGGGCCCTAGGACGGCCCTTCCTTCGTGGACCAGCCTCATAGTGGTCCCGATTCTGATAATGGTTCAGAAATTACTTTTAATGTCCGTATCTCGTTCAAACTTTGCATGATGTTTATTACGGTATGGAAATGTGTTATATTTAGGTTGTATTAGGTTTCTCACTGTTTGGGGTGGGTGTTAGAGGGAGAAGGTAAGGGGTCTCTGACATTTCTAGTTCTATCGTATTTCTTATGTTAGAAAAAATGATATATTTCTATACTTATACAATTTTGTTTTAGTCAAAGTATATTTATGTTTTTGTTTAATTATAAGCATTAATATTAATGAAATAACTCAAAAAGTTGTAAATGCTCGTTTAATTATTCTCTTTAAAGCTGATTGAGGCGTAGAAAATCTATTTACTTCCCTCTTGATTATTTTCTTCTTTGTCCATTCCTTGGTTTCCTCAAAATATTTTCCTGGGTGACCACGTTTCCCCGCGTTTGTTGATCTTGCCTCACTCCTTACTCAACTTCAACATCTAACCATGATGCATTTTTCAATCAAAATGATTCATAGAGTAGAAGTCCTTTCCCGGACTAATTAAATAATGTAATATACACAGTACTCTCTAGTATTTAAGCTTCGAATAATGTGGTTTATTACATAACAGAGTATTGTTTATGAAACATGAGTAGAAGTGGGGGTCTTCTGAAGGCTGAAAACTGAACAATGCAAATATCTCGGTTAATATTCAAGATAGAGAATGAATGTATATAACAATATTTTTAGTGCATGTAATTTGCAATAAGATTAGTTCTATACGATTGTTTGATCCGACGTATAGTAACGGAGTTATTTCGAATTTTCGAAAATCCTCCCCTCAAAACCCCCTCCCACTGGTACAATTTCATCCATTAACAAACATGATCTGTCTTTTTACATAAAACGTCTAATTATCGAGTTTGGTAACGATTAAACAAATATTGCGACCGCTAGAGCATTAACAGACATATGTGTTTATATATATATATATATATATATATATATATATATATATATATATAATTTTGAAGGGACCTCATATTCGTCATCTCCTGAGTAGATGGGCATTTGAAGAAATTTTTCGAAAATCGCGTACGTGTCGTACTCATGACCTCAATAGCTGATTTCCCTCAAGGGAAATCTGATAAAATCTGATTTAGGCACTACACGACTGACTTCCTTGTAATCCTATCAAATTAAATAAATGTGTTTGGTTGCTTTTTTTTTTAAACTATTTTACTTGGAATGAAAAAATTGTCCAATTCTTCACAAGTATTTAATTTCAGCGCTAAGCCCTTCCAAAGACTAATGAGCTACTTGCATGCACTCGAAGGGAAAGACAGCTAGTGACTCCCTGCAGATTCACTGATTAGGAATAATCGCTTACCTACCTTTCTCTTGCTGCCTTTCTTGTGGGTTCAGGGTGACCGATTTAGCTATATATAAAACTGATAGATTAAGCTTTCTTAATATAAAAATTAAAATATATGATCATTTTCTCTTTGTCCATGAAGATCTAGTGGTATTAGGGTACCAGTGGCGTACACCGATACATATTATGACGGGAAGTGGTAAGGGGGATGCATTCAGCACGTATATGTGAGTAGGATAAGGTGTAGAGAGTATATTTTATTTATTCCTTGTATAAGAAAAAGATGGCGTGCATTGTGCTGAAAGGGGTCAAAGACTGGCCAGAGTGTTGAGTGAAGGGTACTTTTATAACGAGCTAGTTCTCAGCACCTGGCAGCCTTAACGATCCTTAACCTCTCCGACATTATAACGCCCCCCGCTCTTTTCTAGTCTAACTTATATTCCACCCCTAGCTTTCCTCATGCATATTTCATATAAGGCTTTGCTATACAAACTCAAGAAATACGGTATTCGGTAATTAATTTGATTTAAAACAAAAACATCATTACAACAAATATAAATAATCAGCTTCCTAATGGAGGCAAGAAAAAACATGGCCCAGGAGAGACAATGACAATTTTTATACACATGGGAAGAGTTATAATCATATTAAAATATCTGATGTGAGCAACTCATGACTTTCTTGTAGCCCTAATATTTATATATTTGGGGCATTCGCTAGGAGGCGATATTGCTCCAATAACTAATACAAAAATGATCAACATTAATACGAAAAAATAAGAATAGCAAATGAAAAAAGAAAACACCAATAATAACAACTAAACACAACATCGATAACAAAACCAACAAAAAAAACAAACAATAAAAATAAATACAAAGCATATCTACTACAATAACAATAGACATCAACAAAAAAAAAAGAAGAAACAACTTGAACAACTTAGGACAAAAAAGTACTGATGTTTAATTGACTACGCAAGAAAATAGTATGAACGAAAAAATAAAAGGATTGATCAACAAATAAAAAATATTGAGTTAATAAATAAGACGTTAAATGTATAAACAGATGATAAAATAAAAAAATTAAAATAAAAAAAAGTAAGCCATAAATTTGATTAAAATGGATAATTAATAATTTAAAATACTTTGTACGCACTGATTAAAGTAATGAATTGTTCAACAACTCCATCTAAAATAGTTCGAAAATATTTTAAAAACCGAGAAGTAAAAAGCAAAAAAAAATGTAGTGGGAATAATAAAAAATAAAATAGTATATTTTTGAATAAAGGTGTACAGCGTTAGGATGGAGGATTATGTGACTGTATGGACTAACCTTCTTCTGTAATTTATTTAATTCTTGTGGTATTTGTAAGTTAATAAGTTGATCGCATTTCGTAACTGTGTGTTGTACTGTTAGGTGAACATTGCAGGTCCGAAAAATTGGATTTTTTTTTATCAAATATGAGTGTGTCAGCAAGGTGTATCCAATGCTTAGTCGGCTTATATTTGTATCATCAAATCGTCATGCCTTCTGTTCACTTGGCCATGCTTCAATTGTGTATTTAATTTCTCTCAATTTATTAAATTAGTTGTTATCAGTTTTTTTTTTCACGTGTTGAACATGTTACTTTTAAATAGTAGACCCATTGTATTAAATAAAATAAATGTTTTGCTTCACTACATTCAATATAATTTCATTTGCAAGAGAATGACACAGGTTAGACACATTAGTTAAAGCATTGCCATTAATCGCACAAGTAAACCTATAGTGGCAAGTTAGATAGAGAAGTTAGAGTACGATTACGTGGTAATTTAGGAATTTATTTAGTAAAGAACTCATTAAAAAAAAAATCCTTAGTCCCAGGATTACATTTGTTATTGGCACTTGTTAATGTATTTGTTATTGTTACTTGTTGTCAAGGTATTTGTTATTGTTACTTGTTGTCAAGGTATTTGCAACTATTACTTGTTGTTAAGGTATTTGTTATTGGTACTTGTTAAGGTATTTGTTATTGTTACTTGTTGTCAAGGTATTTGTTATTGTTACTTGTTGTCAAGGTATTTGTTATTGTTACTTGTTGTCAAGGTATTTGTTATTGTTACTTGTTGTCAAGGTATTTGCAACTATTACTTGTTGTTAAGGTATTTGTTATTGTTACTTGTTAAGGTATTTGTTATTGTTACTTGTTAAGGTATTTGTTATTGGTACTTGTTAAGGTATTTGTTATTGTTACTTGTTAAGGTATTTGTTATTGTTACTTGTTGTCAAGGTATTTGTTATTGTTACTTGTTGTCAAGGTATTTGCTACTGTTACTTGTTGTTAAGGTATTTGTTATTGGTACTATTTAAGGTATTTGTTATTATTACTCATTGGTAAGGTATTTGTTATTATTACTCATTGTTAAGGTATTTGTTATTATTACTCATTGTTAATGTATTTGTTATTATTACTCATTGTTAAGGTATTTGTTATTATTACTCATTGTTAAGGTATTTGTTATTATTACTTGTTGTTAAGGTATTTGTTATTGTTACTTGTTGTTAAGGTATTTGTTATTATTACTTGTTGTTAAGGTATTTGTTATTGTTACTTATTGTTAAGGTATTTGTTATTGTTACTTGTTGTTAAGGTATTTGTTATTGTT
Organism: Riptortus pedestris; assembly: GCA_019009955.1. NCBI lineage: Eukaryota > Metazoa > Arthropoda > Insecta > Hemiptera > Alydidae > Riptortus > Riptortus pedestris. The sequence goes on along the minus strand of CM032228.1, from coordinate 154,250,940 downwards.
ACTTGTTGTTAAGGTATTTGTTATTGTTACTTGTTGTTAAGGTATTTGTTATTGTTACTTGTTGTCAAGGTATTTGTTATTGTTACTTGTTGTCAAGGTATTTGCTACTGTTACTTGTTGTTAAGGTATTTGTTATTGGTACTATTTAAGGTATTTGTTATTATTACTCATTGGTAAGGTATTTGTTATTATTACTCATTGTTAAGGTATTTGTTATTATTACTCATTGTTAATGTATTTGTTATTATTACTCATTGTTAAGGTATTTGTTATTATTACTCATTGTTAAGGTATTTGTTATTATTACTTGTTGTTAAGGTATTTGTTATTGTTACTTGTTGTTAAGGTATTTGTTATTATTACTTGTTGTTAAGGTATTTGTTATTGTTACTTATTGTTAAGGTATTTGTTATTGTTACTTGTTGTCAAGGTATTTGCTACTGTTACTTGTTGTTAAGGTATTTGTTATTGTTACTTGTTGTTAAGGTATTTGTTATTATTACTTGTTGTTAAGGTATTTGTTATTGTTACTTATTGTTAAGGTATTTGTTATTGTTACTTGTTGTCAAGGTATTTGTTATTGTTACTTGTTGTCAAGGTATTTGTTATTGTTACTTGCTGTCAAGGTATTTGCAACTATTACTTGTTGTTAAGGTATTTGTTATTGGTACTTGTTAAGGTATTTGTTATTGTTACTTGTTAAGGTATTTGTTATTGTTACTTGTTAAGGTATTTGTTATTGGTACTTGTTAAGGTATTTGTTATTGTTACTTGTTAAGGTATTTGTTATTGTTACTTGTTGTCAAGGTATTTGTTATTGTTACTTGTTGTCAAGGTATTTGCTACTGTTACTTGTTGTTAAGGTATTTGTTATTGGTACTATTTAAGGTATTTGTTATTATTACTCATTGGTAAGGTATTTGTTATTATTACTCATTGTTAAGGTATTTGTTATTATTACTCATTGTTAATGTATTTGTTATTATTACTCATTGTTAAGGTATTTGTTATTATTACTCATTGTTAAGGTATTTGTTATTATTACTTGTTGTTAAGGTATTTGTTATTGTTACTTGTTGTTAAGGTATTTGTTATTATTACTTGTTGTTAAGGTATTTGTTATTGTTACTTATTGTTAAGGTATTTGTTATTGTTACTTGTTGTCAAGGTATTTGCTACTGTTACTTGTTGTTAAGGTATTTGTTATTGTTACTTGTTGTTAAGGTATTTGTTATTATTACTTGTTGTTAAGGTATTTGTTATTGTTACTTATTGTTAAGGTATTTGTTATTGTTACTTGTTGTCAAGGTAGTTGTTATTGTTACTTGTTGTCAAATTTGTTATTGTTACTTGCTGTCAAGGTATTTGCAACTATTACTTGTTGTTAAGGTATTTGTTATTGGTACTTGTTAAGGTATTTGTTATTGTTACTTGTTAAGGTATTTGTTATTGTTACTTGTTAAGGTATTTGTTATTGGTACTTGTTAAGGTATTTGTTATTGTTACTTGTTAAGGTATTTGTTATTGTTACTTGTTGTCAAGGTATTTGTTATTGTTACTTGTTGTCAAGGTATTTGCTACTGTTACTTGTTGTTAAGGTATTTGTTATTGGTACTATTTAAGGTATTTGTTATTATTACTCATTGTTAAGGTATTTGTTATTATTACTCATTGTTAAGGTATTTGTTATTATTACTCATTGTTAATGTATTTGTTATTATTACTCATTGTTAAGGTATTTGTTATTATTACTCATTGTTAAGGTATTTGTTATTATTACTTGTTGTTAAGGTATTTGTTATTGTTACTTGTTGTTAAGGTATTTGTTATTATTACTTGTTGTTAAGGTATTTGTTATTGTTACTTATTGTTAAGGTATTTGTTATTGTTACTTGTTGTCAAGGTATTTGCTACTGTTACTTGTTGTTAAGGTATTTTTTATTGTTACTTGTTGTTAAGGTATTTGTTATTATTACTTGTTGTCAAGGTATTTGCTACTGTTACTTGTTGTTAAGGTATTTTTTATTGTTACTTGTTGTTAAGGTATTTGTTATTATTACTCATTGTTAAGGTATTTGTTATTATTACTCATTGTTAAGGTATTTGCTATTATTACTCATTGTTAAGGTATTTGTTATTATTACTCATTGTTAAGGTATTTGTTATTATTACTCATTGTTAAGGTATTTGTTATTATTACTCACTGTGATGTTGACCTGTCGGCTTCGGGCACTGACGATGATGCACAGCATAGAAAGCGCTTTGCCGTGTTATTAAATTATTATAGTGGAAGCGTAGCAAAGGTTTTGTGCAAAAGTTAAGATCTAGTTCGTAAACGGCTGAAATTAGACAAGTGGGTCGGGGGGGGGATTTAAAATGGGGTAATTTTGATAACTGTATATCTCATGTAAAACGAAAAAACAAGTTCGTTAATGACTGAAAGTAAACTAGTGAGTTTGCGATATAGGAGAGGAATTTCGAAAATTTGAAACATTTCTGTTATTAGGGCATATTTTCTACGAGTCGGATCGAAAAATGTTATAGAACCAATATTTTTATTTTCTATTAATCTAATATGCAATACGAAAACCAGAAATTTTTACATCTTTAACTTCGTACAAGGAAATAAAAAATCCATGAACTGAGCAGATTTCTCACCCGCAGGTATGTCTTTCAAGTGACCCCCCCCCCATTATGTCTTCCTTGGTAGTTACCCCAATTTAATACCTACTTGAAATGGCATGTGAGGCTAAGCAATAATACAATACAAAGAAGAAGGGAGTTGGTTGACTCTGTTAATTTTGATGCTCAAAAACAACGCATTCAAAACCAATTGTAGAGCGTTATTTATATTTAAATCTGTCAAGCAAAACTACCAGGAGTGGATCTTGTATAACCAATATTGTTATGTAATGTAACCAAATGTTGTCCTATACATTTTAACACGTAAATTAAAAGTGTTATTAATATTTTTTTCATCTCAATCCTTGCGTAAACCTACACTTATATTCATGGAATTCTGTGTAAATTATGCGTGAGATGTATCCCGTTAGGAAATTTATGATTTATTGAAGGCTGAAACCATAAAAATACAAATACAACTCCAATATCATTGGAATCACCTCGAAATATATAAAATAAAAGCTTTATCTTTGAAATGAAAATTGGAATTCAGCGTAGATTTCACTTCTTTTTTTTTTTTAATTTATATTACGTCCACTTTATACAACTAGGCTAATCGGGACGGGTTATCTACAGGTTACCAACCTTTTCTAGTCAGAGTGGGCCTAAGGAGTTTATTTAATGAGGCCGTCATTAAAGAAATTTCCACTGACCAGGGCGGCCAACCCGAGCCCCAGATTTCACTTTCAAAATTACTTTGTAAGCAGGAGAATACAATGTGGATTGAAAGACGATATGAAGACTTTAGTGTTTTTTTCGTTATAGAACAACACTTAACTAAATGTCAACTTTTATTCTTAAAGACAATTGTTTTTAGAGAGTTGTTTTGCGATTAACGGATTTAAAAAAGAAGGAAAAATAGCAACTATGAAAAATACTTCTGAAAAAGAAATAGTATTTATTTTTGTTTAAATAAAGATATAGTAGTACAAAGAATACGAAGTGAAGTTTATTAAAAGCTCTAAAATATGTAACTTTTAATTGGTGCCACTTTTCAAATGTAACAAGCCCCTTACTGTTTATTTTCATAGACTTCTTTTTATACCCGGAGTTTTATTATTAAAGCTTATTCGGATTTTTTTTGTTCATTCCCGATAAAGAACAATTTGCAGAATATAACAATTAAGCTTCCTCTTGCTGAAAGACAAAGGCCATGAATGTTTAGTCTTTCACACTAAAAATGTGGAACTACGCAGATCCACGAAAGTTTTACACAAATTTACTTAATTTAATATTTTTTAATGGCAATACTGGTCATGAACTCCAATTTTAAATAAATTATTAAAGATCTAGTTTTTCTATGTCGGTTTCATGACTATTTAACGTTAATACGATCATTCTACACGGCCTGTCTTATGTACATATAAATATGCATCTGTACATGTATTATCAATTTAGATTCATCCCATGGTGTTTCATGATTCGTATGTTATATGTGATGACGTTGCTTTAGGTGCCAGCCAACCAAAAACGTTACTCTACAAGCAAATAGCTTTCCTACAGCATTCTGAAGATGATGTGTCCACGGGAATGTATTGTTAGGAGGCTTAGTGGGACTGATAAGGTAGTTTATCTTTAGCTAAGAAGATTAGCACAAACCTAAGCAGCTTACTGATGTGTGCTCTTAGAGATAACGGTACTAAATCACTCCTTTATAACTCTATATCGCCCGTATCTATTACTCTTAACATAAATAAATCTTCCATCTTCTTCACTAGCTGCTCCTTCACGGAAACCATTGGCTCTGTAAGCCGCTTGAAATAGGCGAAGGGTCCAGCTTCAGAATCGGGAGTCTTTGAAATACAAGCAATATAATAGAACATAGGAAACAATAGCAAAGGCATTCTCATTAAAAGTGAGTTTAATAGAATATAACCAACGACAAATGTTATTCTTCTATAAATATTTATTGTCTATTAATAATAGTTATTATCTAAATATATATATATAATCCGGTTTTAAATTTTTAATTTTATTCTTAGCTTTAAACACGATCAATAAGTGGTTTATAAAGAAAATGTATTGTCTTCGAAAAGGAAAGAAAGAAAATTTTATTTGGCCCAATACAACAAAGGTATTATACACAAATGTACCCTTATTCTTTAAGGGGTGCTTCAGACTAGGGTGTCTTGGAAATACAAGCAATATAATAGGAAATAGGAAAGAATAGCGACGGCATTCTAATTAAAAGTGAGTTTAATAGAATATAACCAACGACAAATGTTATTCTTCTCTATATATTTATTGTCTATTTATAATAGTCATTATATATATATATATATATATATATATATATATATATATATATAGATATAGAGAGAGAGAGAGAGAGAGAGAGAGAGAAAGAAGAGAGAGCCAGACTGGTAGTATGTTAATATAGGGAGTAAGAGTGTTTTGTAAAGTAGAGTTGCGCAAGCCAGTTTAAGTGGTGTATTTTTATTTATTAAAGGGTATATTTGTGAAAGTCGTGTGTGTGTTTGTTGCAATTTAATGTGGAAATTATGGCGCCATGTAAGTCGTGTGACAAAATGTAATCCGAGATAGCGAATGCTCTGGTCCTTCGGAGTACTAGGAATTGAGTGATGGCCTATTTTCAGTTCAGAAGGATCTTCGTGCTTGAAACGACGAATAGCAAAAATCTTGTCCTTCGTTTTATAGGGGTTCAACGAGAGCTTCCACTTCTTGAACCATCTTGATATCTGGCCGGCTGCTGTTTGGAGATGGAGTATGGAAGTGTTGGGGTATTGTCTTGAGTGAGGAGGAGTGTATTGTCTTCGAATGTTATGTTATATTAACAGTTCGTTTTGGGAAGGTCAATAAAAACCAAATTAGGAATTAAAAATTAGTTTATTAGTTGAGTGTCACGTGCTACATATATGTCTTTTGAAGTACGCTATGAATAACTCAGTTTTGTCCTGATTAATAATTCCTCATTATTTAATAAGTGAAAGGTCACTCTTTGCTAAGTTTGAGATATGAAATTAGTACATGTCTTTACTCTAGAAGAAAGTATTACTTGACAGAACAATCAATTAGTTTTTAATTAGTGGATTGGTTTATAATTAACATCCTGCCCAAAACAAAGTGCTCTGTAAAAAAAACAAAAACTAAAGCATCGGATCAGAGCAATTCTTTTGATTTATTAATAATTTCAAATTCCACTTCCACATAAATAATTGCACAGGAAAAAGTTTCTTTTTCGACAAATATTTAGTATTGGACATTTTCTTTTAAGTGGCTCCTATTTTAATTTAAATGACTGTTCAAGTAATTTACCAAAGGATTTAACATTTCAATTAGAAGAGACATTTTGAACCATAAAACCCACTTAAGCCATTTGATTAGTTTATATTGAATAAATAAATGGAAATTCATTTTCACCCGAACTGTATAATTATATAGAAAGGTTAAGAAGGATTTAAAAAGCCACGTAAAATTTAATTGATCATTTAAAAGACATCATTTAATAACTTCATTTCAACACATTTCAATGAGAAAGCTGAAGTTAAAATATTACAGTGAGGAAATGTTATATTTAGCTAATTCAGTACGCATAAATATCTCCTCTGATTTATGCGCATTTTTTAGGTAGAAGGCACATCAGGAAATAGATTTATGAGCAATATAATACAAAATTATACTAAGAAAATAGAATTTACAATTTAATATATTTCAAAATATTTGAAAGCTACTCCATAGATAAATTTTTAAAAATAAAATGTCTTTGTTCCGGTTAGAAATATATCTCTGTAATTTGGCATGCGTTAGTATGCCGTTGAGGAAATTTTATACTCATTGGAGGTACAAAATATTCGTCTTGAGCCATTGGGAGAGGTAAAGTGTCGGGAATTGAATAATGATTTTTAATTCAGCTAATAGTAATAATTAAACATCAACAAAGGCAATGGTTAGTTTCGCCATTATTTGAACCGAGAGGTGTTTAAATGGTTTTTGAAATATGAAGGTGGAGTTCCTTACTACCATCCTTACTTTCCCATTCCACGATGTTGTTATTATTAGACAAATACATTATAATTGACGATTATACGTATTCTAATCTGTTTAATTTTATATTGCATATGGTCTTATACAGTTTAATTTAGCAATTAGTTGCGAAAGTATTTTTGGTAGGCAGTTGTTTAAAATTCATCAAACATGGAGGACCGCAATTTCCAAGACCATTTTCATTACATAATTTCATTAATATAACCTAAATAATAATAAGTAGAACCGTTTTGCTTGAATTCCAGCCACTCCATGAATCTCTGCTTAGAAGCAGTGAGCCGACAAAATATCTGGAACGCCAAGCTTAATACAATAATTAAGATATACATTGTATTGATAAGTCCTAAGAATTCCACTTTCTTTATTTTCTGCATAAGAGAATAAATTATAAAAAATATTGCGTGAAACAATAAATAAAACATCATTTAAATGAACGAGAGTAACTTTTTTTTCATTGCACGCCTTCATGGTTGAAATGTAGAACAAAAATAGTGATTTTACATTTTCTGACCGAATTGCGAGGCGGTTCAGAGGAGCAATGTTCGTTACTTTTACTAATTCAAATATTTTATTTGTACATAATTTTGTAGGTTATTACTTTTAAGGGGCAATCAAATGAGGCTCCAAGCATTATGGTTTATAATGGGACAGTTATTTTGATTGAGGTCTACCGGCCGTTCCCTCATTCCTGAGTAAGGTTCCATCGTGTGATGACATATGACACATTTGATGATGTATTTGTGCTGTTGTTTCAAACTAAGCGCCCTCCCATACTCGGTACTCGCATGTACCTTAGCCTAGATTGTATTAATCCGCCTCCTTAAAGTTAGAAGGTAGAACGCTATAAGAAAATTATATTCCCATGAAGGAGCCTAGTGAAGAAATGTTAGTTCATGGCGCTCCCTGTATTCTATCTCTATACTTCTTGCTTCTGCCATGTGGGATTTCGTACTCCTGATGACAGAAGCTGGGATTGTATATTGTAGGAGAGTTGTAAGATTCCAAATTTCTATTTGAATCTGCTTCCTTACCCTCATTTCCTTCTCACCTGTTTCACGCCCTTTTCATGGGTGCTATTGGCGCAGAGGTAAGACTATATTATTATGATATTTACTTTCGTACAAAACGTACCAAAGTCCCTCTTTTTATCGTTATTTGAGCTCACCAGAGCCTATTTCTTATGCATTCTTCCATTATTCACTATATTTTATTATTTTTCTTTATTTTCATTTCACCCCCAGGGTATATTATGATTGTTATTTATAGTTACATAATTTATAATTTCATTTATTTAACCGACAAATAATAATCTAACATGGTAAACCTAGAGTGGTGAGTTCGATTCCCGCCTGGGCAAAGGAATTTATTTAGTGACGAAATTCATTAAATAAAATCCTTAGTCCCGCCCTGGCTAGAAAAGGGTGGTAACCTATAGATAACCTGTCCCAATTAGTCTTAGTTGCAATAAATGGGCGATAATAAATAATTTAATTTAAATAAAACGCTGATGATATCTTCCGTTTGTTTTATTTTCCATTTGCAAAATGAATTTCTTGGATCTTCATCTTTTATCAGAATATTGATTGAATCCTACCATTACATTGTAAATAAAATGGATGGTAGGGTGTTGGTGAGCATCTGGGAGCAGGTCTGAGAGAGGGAGAGGGGTGGAGGAACTGAGTAAGTATATATAAGAGAGGGAGACACCCTAGCTCCCTGAATAGGGGAAGGAACAGCAATATAAATAGTAAGGGTGAGGTGGTGACCTCACTCCTCTCGAAATTCCTCCCTTCTGTTACTTCCTTCCTATTTCCCTTCTTGAAGAAGAAAACTACAACCTTATTTCTAGTTCACAACTGCATTCCAGGCTGAATGCAGTGTAGTCAATCAAGGATATAGAGAAGGTGGCCATTCAATATACATTTGCATAGACAGCCAAGCTGCTGTGAGCACACTGGAACAGAAAACTAACTCTGGAACAAGTGACAGGTCCGGGCTATTGGGCACGGTAGAATTGCAGGTTTAAAAGGAAACTGACCTGTAGGATGCGTAAAAACGATGCAATGAGTGACTTCTGTGGTACTGAACCTACGTATAAAGACCACACTTAATATTTCATAAAGGAAAGAAACTGTAAATGAAAGACAGAAATAAAGCATTCAATTATTTGTTTTAATATTTTGATATATTAGCAATAAGAGCAAAAATGTACAAGTATTTGACTATACTTCGTCTGATTGAGGAGTTAAGTGATTGACATTACATCAGATGATGACTATAATATCTCTGTTTGAGCCATCCTTGCATAAAAAAAATAAAAAAAGTTGTTCAAGCAGGAGTTGTGTGAACTAGGCAGATTTCCCACCTACTAGTATAGTAAACTTGTGATCTCATTTAACAATGTGTTCTCTATATCTAAGTAAATTCCAATAAGCAGAGGTGGGAGTTTTTTGAATGGTGAAAAACAAGAATGTAGGAATAATTGGATTAATATTTGGTTATCGATAACATTTAGAGAACATCAATTGAAGAGCAAAACCGGTATAACTAGATTGGTTTCACAACATTTTCGATTCAACTCATAATTTCAGCCTTAGTTGCAAAAAGTGGACGTTAGTACATAAAAAAAAAAAATTCTGTAATCGTTGAATAATGGTAACATTACTAAACTGAAATGAGTGAAGAAAGTGAAACATTTTGCAATAGAGTGAAGAAAGTAATCACTTTCTTCACAAGTGAAGAAAGTGAATTGCCTTCTTAATTAGTAATAAGTATAAATTAAAAAATAATTTGAAGTTGGAAATTAAATGCTTTTAAATGTTTCTTAACATTGTAAGAATTTATTTTAACAAAATAAATTGAAATGTGAATGAATTATTGGTGGAAATAATCAATATATTTTAAAATTTAAATATAATAATAATTACCTTCCTTGTTTTTAAACTGCACTTGTTTATAACTGCACTACTTCACAATCATCACTAGTTGTTTTATAACTATGCTTATAACCTTTCACAACCATGCTTATAACCTACCAACAACATACCATAATCTTCACAACATCCTAATTTTGTTCATATTCTGGTTAGATCTGATCATGTATTACACGATTACAGAAAAAATTTAATATTACACACGTGACGAAAGTAGAATTTACAACTCTCGTGAAATTACCACACTCGCTTCGCTCGTGTGGGTAAACGTTTCACTCGAGTTGTAAAATAATCTACTTTCGTCACTTGTATAATAAATAATTATTCAGCCACCAACGAATATGATTATTAATGTTGAATGAAACGGTGAAATATACAGTATGGAATAAACCAAACCATGCTTTTCCAATCAAGAATGTGAAATCCTGAATGATGACGTTATCACTCAACTTATCTACATGTTTCTCATTCAGTAGAGATTCGTATTTAAGCTTTGAATAAGCTGTTTCAAGTTATATTCTCTCGTTGTTAAAGTGTGATGACTAAAAGTGGGGGTTTACTGGACGCTAAAAATTTAAACATGCAATAACCTCGGTTAGTATTCAGGATAAAAATGATAGAAAATTTGCAACAAGAATGATTGTACACAATTTTCAGCCGTACACCAACTAAATATTTTGTTCTACAGGAAACGCTAAGGTATATGCCGAATTTGGCCCAGATTAAACAAAGATTTCGGGCGGACATATTTATCATGTGTGTGTGTGTGTGTGTGTGCGTGCGTGCGTGCGTGCGTGTATATATATATACTAGCCAAGGTACCCAGCTTCGCTCGGGAAATCATTTGAGACGGAAATATTCCATTTTGTTTTTGGCAATGCTTCAACGTGTACAACTGCACTTCCCGTCTGGGCTCATTTCTTCCCGTAAGGGTCCGTTGGGTGACTTATGGAAAATAAAATTTTAGATTTGAAGAATAAATGAAAATAAATCTCTAATCATTCCCTCCCCACTGTTTGATACACCGTGAATAATTCAAATCATAATCATGGATAGCATTTATTATTATTAAATATCATCAATAATGTACGTATTTTCTGTATACAATCTAGCTAATATACCAGACGATGCCCGGGGAATCATAGTTGACTGACTAATGATGGTATTTTTATATTTTTATAGAATATCGCTGAAAACCCAATGGGAATCACAATATCGCGAATTTTTATTTCAGGCCTCCCTTATAACCCCCACTCCCGTTCTAACCTTAACATTTTAATATAGCTTATAATCATGGAAGAATTAATGCTAATCGACATACCGAGTTTTGTTAAGTTCGGTTCAATCGTTAGATTGAAGAACCTGACTTATTACCAAAATTAGTTAGTCTAATTGATGGGATGTCTAAAAGGATCCAAATGTTAGAAAATACCATACTACAGGTAATTAGTCAACATCATTCAACAAATTCTACCAGCCCCATCGAAAATAAATCAACTAATAACTCAGACCCTGAAAAGTCAACAAGTGGAACCGATGACAAAAAGAATGAAGAAAGTTTAAAAAAGAAGACTGAAGACTCTGATGACTTAACAGACAATAATGAAAATCAGAAAAATAAAAGACCACGAAGAAATCAATCTAAAAAGAAGGAACCTAAAGTTACAAGTACTCACGGCTGTAACGAAGGAAAAAAAAATCATAATTTTAATTTATTTATTTATTTATTTATTTTTTATTGTGATATTTCATTATTTTAATCTCTAAATATTTATTTTAATGTTTACTTTGTTTTTGGTAATTTATTTTTATTTGGTCTTTCAATGTATAGTATTCCTATTTTTATTTATTTATTGTTTTTCCATTTTCAGAATAATGAAATTTTTGCAATGGAACATAAATGGGATTCAAAAGCACATAGGTGATCTACAGGGTATAATAAAGAAAAGCCCAAATGTTGTTGCTATTCAGGAAACACACCTAACACCTGGTAAGGAATTCAGCATACACGGTTACGATACGTACAGAAAAGATTACTTCTTGGGAGGTAGAGCATGCGGAGTGTAGCTATATTTGTTAGAGATAACACATATAGCGAACCCATACAGCTGAGAGAACAACACTGCAAGCAGTAGCAGTCTCAGTTCACGTCCCCTTCCGAGTTACAGTATGCTCCATTTATCTTCCACCAAAGGAACCTCTTGACTTACATGAAATACATAACTTACTGACACAATTACCTACTCCTCTGCTATTACTAGGAGACGTAAATGCTTTGTCCACTATGTGGAACTCTCCTCTAAGTAATAGTAAAGGACAACAATTACAGACACTTTTCGAAAACTTTGACCTAATTGCAATCAATACTAACTCTCCAACACATTTATGCCCACGGACTGGAACACTGACTAATATTGACATTTCTCTTTCTCCTCCTTCCATAATTTCTCGAGTTACACGGAACGTTGATCAAGATTCCTATGGAAGCGATCACTTCCCAATACAGATACTGACGAACAGACCTGACCCACTATTTAACAGCACACCGAGGTACAACACAAAAAAGGCTAATTGGAATACTTATCAAGACTACATAACAGCAAAACTAAGTTCTTCTAACCTTCAAAGTATAAAAGAGTTAACCTCACTGATATTAGAAGCAGCTGAGATAAGTATTCCAAAAACCTCTAATATATACAAAAAAACACCGGTTCCTTGGTTGGAATGAAGAATGCAATATAGCTGTAACTAATAGAAAAAAGAGCTCTTAATTTATTCCGACGAAATCCATCATACATAAATCTTCAAAATTACAGGTTAATGAAAGCAAAAGCCCAGTGGATAATTAAGAATAGTAAAAAGAATTTGTTGGATAGATTTTTTATCGAGCATCAATCGACATTTATCTGCACAAGACATTTGGACAAATATTAATCAAATAAATCACAAAAAATATAAGATGCCAATTACAGGACTAGAACAGAACAGAACTATCATACTGACCAACACAAAATTGCCAACACCTTAGCACACCATTTCAGTACTGTGTGTAGTTTCAGAAAACTACACAACAGAATTTTTTAAAACACAAAATTCACACTGAGACTATGAAACTACCCATAATACTAACTGACCAACACCCACTTAATGATCCTTTCACCTTAAACGAACTAAAACTGACAGTATCATCTTTACGAAAAACTTCACCAGGACCAGACCTAGTTACATACGATATGATACAAAATCTACCTATACAAGGCTTGCTAGTTCTTCTTCATCTACTGAACGAGGTTTACATTAGCGGCACGTACCCTCACAACTGGAATGAAGCAATAGTTATACCAGTACTCCAAACCTGGAAAAGATAAAAGAAAAGGCCACCAGTTACCGTCCAATATCATTAACCAGCTGTCTGTGCAAAGTTGCAGAAAAAATGATAAACAAAAGGCTCCTGTGGTTTTTAGAGAGTTAACAGCCTTTTATCTCCATACCAATGCGCATTTAAGCCAAATCATTCAACAATGCACCATATTGCGCGATTGGAAAGCGAAATCCTTAATGCTTTCCTTGGAAACAAATTAATGTTAGCAATATCCCTCGATCTGGAGAAAGCATATGATTGCGTCTGGAGAAGAGTCATTCTCTCCCAGTTGATCGAATGGGGTGTCCAAGGAAACATTATCAGATTTCTGGATAACTATTTGTCTGATCGAACTTTCAGAGTGAGGATAGGTGTTGCTGCTATACCATATCTTTTTTTGTCAGGAGAATGGAGTGCCTCAGGGAGGTGTGCTGAGCACAAACATTATTCAATATAGCTGTGAACTCTGTAGTAAAATATATCCCTAAAGAAGTATCTTATTGCCTGTATGCTGATGAGACCTAATAATATACACTACATACTCAACACTTTTCATACACACAAACATTAATGCAAGACACTCTTGATGAACTTTATAAATGGTGTCTGTCAACTGGTTTCAAAATATCTATTGAAAAAACTAAATATATTATTTTTACACGTAAAAGGAAATACGAACTACCTATACTTACACTGAACACGACTCTAATAAACAAGACGGACAAACTCAAATTTCTTGGACTGACATTCGATAGAAAACTGACGTGGGTATCCCATTTAAAAGAACTCCTTGAAGTGCAAAAAGAGTTTGAACTTATTGAGGATTCTTAGCAATACAAAATGGGGAGCAGACAGATGTTTAATGCTAACATTTTACCGTTGCTATACCAGGTCTTTACTGGACTATGGATGTATAGCATTTTCATCAGCCAGCTCAAATGCCCTTAAAATGTTAGACACTATTCACTACACACAGGACTGAGAATAGCACAACAGGGGCCTTCAGATCAAGCCCTGTAGAAAGCCTATGTGTAGATGCTGGAGAGCCTCCATTAAAATATAGAAGGCGTATAATCAATTTAAAATTTATTTTAAAATGTAAAGTTTTAGACACACCTTGCATCCACACATTCTTAAACAATACACCAAATTTTAACAAATTCATAAAGAAAAAATGTAAACACAAACCACTTCTTATACGCACATTAGAAAATTCCGCAGACTCAAACATTTTACAGACTCCTATGTACAACAATACTTTACTATCACTTCCTCCTTGGAGAGTAAATAACTTATATATTGATTTAACCTTAACAAAATTTAATAAAAATGATCCCCTTTCTTCAAAATTTTACATGACTGCATTTAACTCCATTACTGCAAATAACCCAAACGCACTATACACATTCACGGACGGATCCAAGACTGACTTTGGAACAGCAGCTGCTGCACTCATTGACGACCACACATATGCCAAAAGATTAAACTGCACATCAAGTATTTACTCAGCTGAACTACACGCTATACTCCTATCTCTAGAAAACCTCCAAAATGTTCAAAATCGCCAAATAATTTTATTTTCGGACTCTCTAAGTTCTTTACTCTCTTTAAAAAACATATATTCCACTCATCTTATTATAACAAACATTTTTGAACACATTCAAAATCAACAAAATCACATAACATTGGTGTGGCTACCAGGACATCAGAATATTGGACGAAGCACTGAAGTTGACATGCTCGCAAAATTAACGACAAAAAACACCAATACTGACATTAAAAAAATAACATCAGACGACCTACAAAACTACATTAAAACTAACATACTCCAAGAATGGCAACATGACTGGTTACTAACAGACAACAAACTGAGACAAATTAAAACTACAATTAAGACATGGAGCGACAAATTTGAGGTATTTACACGGAGAGACGAAGTAGTCCTTACGAGACTACGTATAGGTCATTCTTTCCTTACCCATGGTTACCTATTTCAAAAGAAAAGCACTGCAATGTGTGTAATGCTCCGCTTACAATAAAACACATACTAACAGACTGCAAAAGACTTGACCATCTAAAGATCCCTCATGACTTACACGACTTACTTACTGAAGGTAGCCCACACATACCCATAATACTCCAACATTTACATGACATTAACATATACTCACAAATTTAGAATTGTTACATTTTAAAATCCTTTTTAATCCTTCTTAAATTAAATATTTTAAATTCCAGCTAAACCGTTTTACTGTATGTTTATGTGTGTGTATGTGCGTGTGTGTGTGTGTGTGTGTGTGTGTGTGTGTGTGTGTGTGTGTGTGTGTATTTACGCGTGTGTTTGTATGTGCGTGCGTGTGAGTGTATGTGCCTGCACGCCATTGTGTACGTGTGCATGCGAGAGTGAGTGTGTATGCATGTTTGAATGTGTGATAAAGAAAGTGAGAGCATATGATTGTAAATATTTTAGGTGTTAGAAATCTTCATTTTATTTTCATACTAATTTATATTTATTTGATTTTAGTTTAGTTTTATCCATTGAAATTATATAATTGTTTACATAATTTTATTAGTCTTTACAGTTTTTGTTTTTGAACTTAATGTTTTGTTTTTATTTTATTTGTTATTTTGTGTTTATTGTTGTTTTTCGTTGTTTGGTTATTTGATTTCGCTCTATTATTTAGTTGAGTTTTATTTAGTTGTGTTTCGTTATATTGTTGCGTTCTGTTATTTAGTCGAGTTTTGTTATTTGTTTGCGTTCTTATTTTGTATTATTTAATTTTTTCTTGTTTCTATTATCATTTTGTATTTTGTTTATATAAATTGTTTTTATTGTTTTTTATGAGCAATATCGCCTCGCTGCGAACGCTCCAAAATAAAATAAAATAAAAAAAAAAAAAAAAAATATATGCCGAAAAACGAATAGAAAACGAAATACCGCTATTTTAAATTCAGGCCTCCCTTACAACCCCCACCCTAACCACCCCTAACCCCCACTCCTACCCGTCCCTAGAAATGTTAGTATGGCTTATTATAATAAAAGCGTTTTACTAACAAACATACCGAGTTTTATTTAGTTCGGTTGAGTCTTTTGTGTAAAATAAAATTGTTCACTTCCGCTATAGGTTTTAGAGTATATCTCGTTTATAATTCGGTATACGAAAAAAGTGTATATAACAAAAGTTACTCTAAATAACAAAATAAACAACTTTTGTTATGTTCATATTTGCCGAAAAACCAATAGGAAACGAAATATCGCTATTTTTAATTTCTGGCTTCCCTTATAACCCGCACTCCTGTTCGTCTCAGAGGATATTAATATAGCCTAAAGTCTAAGTTGGGTTAGTAGTAATATACATACCAAGTTTCATAAAATTCGGTTCAGCCGTTTATGCGTGAAAAGGTAACAAACAAACAAACAGACACCAAAGAAACAAAATGCAGTTATGGTGTCTATGACAAGTGAAACGAAAAGTTATCGTGAAATTTCGCGAAAAAAATCAATGTACAGACAGAGGTTACAATTTTATATATATATATATATATATATATATATATATATATTTGTCTGTTAACACTCTAGCGGTCGCAATTTTTGTTTTATCGTCACCAAACTCGGTATTTAATCGTTTTATGTATAAAGAAAGATCAAGTTCGTTAACAGCCAGTGGGAGGGGGGGGGTACAGAGGGGGGATTTTGAAAATTCGAAAATGTGTATAGAACCAGTCTTACTTCAAATTAAATTTACTATAAATATTGTGACATCTATTTTTTCTCTATCTTGTCTATTAACCGAGATATTTGTATTTTATTAAGTGTGTGATGATAATAGAAGAGATGAGATCAGCTATGATCGGGACTATTCGTTTCCACCAAAAGCTAGTTCGGCCGTTTCCGTAACTCTTCGGCTCTCGTAGGGAATTTCTCTATTGTAAAACTTCAAATGGGAAATCTGCTTAGTTTACGCAGACCCTGCGTGAGGGACTTTTTTTGTATACACCCCGAAAACTTACTAAGCTAAGAGTTGATAGAAAGAGACAATTACTCATTATGCTTGGATAGGGCAGATCCAGTGGTGGCTCGTTAGTCCTTTTGAGTCTCCTATGACGGTGCCGCACCCTCAATATGCTTCTAGTTTCATTTCCTTAGCCCCTTTCTCCTCTTCCCTCTGGACCACACCCTCTCCTCTCTCTCACTCTCTCGACAGTTTATTTTACAAACATTTGCTCCTCCGGTCAAAGTACCCTACAGGAAATTCACAGCTTTGGTCTTACCCTCTACATCCCTAAAGTCTGATTGTTTTGCCACACCAGCCCTCCAACCCTAAGCAAAATTTCTAAGGGCTCATTTACTATTTACTTAGTCCGTTTGGCGAAAACAGAATGTATTATTGTAAATTTATTCAAATTAATAGATAAAATAATCTAGATTGCAACTGTAGCAGAAAATTACATATTAATTTATAAACATTTCAATACATACATCAACTAAATACAATATAGTTAGCAGATTTCTCTACCAACCAGCTAACGAGACCCTACACGTAACGTTATTTTCGAAACATTTCTTCAAATATACTTACCCTCAATTGAATATACTTCTTCAAAGATCCTGCCCAGAAGATGATGAAAATAAGTTCCGTTGAAAATTATATATATTTGTCTGCTAACACACGATGGTAATTTGTGTTTGATCGTCACAAAACTTAAATTTCACAAATATTTAAAATTTTATTCAAAATGAAATCAGACCAGGGAGAGAGAGATAGGTACTCCTTGAAATTCGAAATATCTCAGTTATTAAGGAACGGATCAAAATTTTTAAATATCCCATCTTATTGCAAATTTGATTGTCAATAAAAGTTTTTTTTTTTTTTTAGTTTTTTTTTATTTATATTCTCTATTTTATTCAGCGAGAAATGTGTATTTTTTAATATTTTAATTTTAGGCCTAGAGTAAACTTTCACACCTACTCATCTCATATTAACAATAAACTGATATATCATGAACAATCCTATGTCTAGCTTTATTATCAAATATGGTTTTCATTGAATCTTTACTATGTGAGTTACACGCAAATATTCCATGTGAGAAATTTTCCAATAATGAATAAAAATAAATAGGAAATGAGAATATAGTTTAATATTTTCCGCGTTTTACGGATTTTAGCAGTTATTAAGTAATTAAAAGTGTTAAATGTTTATTTTATTATTTTTTTATCTGTCGACTAGTATATCTGAGTGATTTAAATGACTGTTTCCCTCTCCTTTATTTAACCGTGATACACAAAGTTTTAATATGATTTGCCCCTTTTATTTTAATTTTGATTTTATATTCTATTCTAATCAATTGTTATATTGTGTAAGTTCACTTCTTTTTAAGTGAAGTATATTTTCTTATCTGCCATTCAAAGGGTTTTTGTGTCAAGAGGAAATGAAGATGGAGCTGTTACTCTGAAAGCTCACTCTTAATAAACGTATTGTTGAGGAAAACAGGCTAGTTTGTTCATCCTGATAGATTCGTTCCTCTGCCAGCCAGCAAGTAAAATATCTTTATGCAAAATAAGATGTTCTAATGTAAGAGTACTATTAAAGAATCGAATAGCTTTATTTGAATGTTACAACAAATTTCTTTTTTTTTTTTTCACATTGTAGAATAAGTCAACTGAGATTATCTTTTCTTTGAATTTATTATTTTTAAAATCTACAGTGCAGCACATTCAACATTTGGTAACTTTGTGTGTGTTTTTAGAATGATTTTTGATTATGCCATCGATTGGTACAAGTCTCTAATCTGCAGCTGCACAAGGAGATCATCTTATGATTATTTCAGATGATATTCAAACCTTTTAAGGACAAACAACTTTTGAATCCGTTATTAATTGCAGAAATAATAATAATGGATTGGAATTCTGGCAGGTGGAAGTGACTTCTAATGTAGGTAGGATGAAAGAATTGACTACGCTTCCACTGAAACAATTTATTAAAACGTCAGAGCGCTTTCGATGCAGTGCATCATCGACAGTGCACTGTTGGCACGCAAAACCCATAACTACTATCTGTATTTAAATATTTTAGATAAGGGGTAAAATATTTTAATAGAGGCAGTAATTATTGTTTTTTTGTGTCGACAGGGCACTGACTATGACGTACTGCAGCGAGAGCGCTCTGCCTTTTTAATAAATTGTTACAGTGGAAGAGTAGCCAATTCTTTCATCCTGCCTACATTAATAATAATGGGTTCAGCACATTAAAAAATAATGAAAATTATTGAATCATGCCTTTGTAAAATTCACATAAGTGAATTAAAATTCGAGTATAGTATAATTCAGAGCAAGTTCTTATATACTATTCTGGAGAAACTAAGGAAGAAAGAGGAGATTTAGGAGGCGCTGGTCTTTTATTTTTGGCATTGCCATATTCAAAGTAATTGAAATATCATTTAAGTTACGTTATGAAAACATAATAATGCACAACTAAACAGAGCTCATAGGATATGGCACATCATAGCTGTTGTCCATTTTGAGAATATCTAGCTAAAGGTTCCTTGTTCGGAAGGGCCAGAATCCACCCTTCTTTATACAGTGAAAATACTTATTTTAGGGAGGCGCTAATGACATTCTGAAAGTTCAGGCTGGGCTTCCTCGTTTCAATGTATAATGAGAATGGGAACAGAACGTCTGAAAGCATCGCAATTTAAATATATTACTCGCCAGCTAACAATTAGGCTACCAGCAACTATAGCACGGAAGTAGGCTATGATATTTTAAATCTTGATTTTTTTTTGTTAAAAAGTGTAATACAACATTAAATGACTTAAGACAAAACATCATTTTTGCAAATTTCCCTGAGGAGAAATCAGCCATTGATTTCCCACGTGTTAAAATGAATCGCTGGTTGAATCTCAATATCTATTATCTATTTTTCTCTATACTAAGAATGTGAATAGGAATTCGAATGTAACCTGAAAATGAGATTACTACAACTGAAAAATTAAACAGGAAAAGAGGGGGGTTTAATGATGACTGAGAAACAATAAATACGAATTACTCGCTTCACGTTCGAGATACAAAACTTATATATATATATATATATATATATATATATATATATATATATATAACAGCAACGGTAGATCATTAAATGTTAAATAAGATTGATTCTATAATATTGTTTTATCCAAATTCAAAGATATTTTGAAATTTCGAAACCTTCTCCTCCCTGGTACAATTTCAGCCAAGAATGAACATGATCTTTAGTTTTACAATGCTTACATAAAAAAAAAAATATATAGTCTATATATGATTTTGAAGTGACCTCATTTCCGTCACCACCTAGGATGGACATTCAAGGAAATATTTCGAAAATATCTTCCTTGAAAGAAATCTGCTAATACAAATAAATGGGTTACTATTTGGGGGAAAACAATTATAGAAAATTAAATTTGCAACAATGCTACTACATGTATATGTTTTAATCTGACTTAGGATAACGGAGATATTTCCATCTTTTCCCCCAACCCTCTAAACTCGCCTATTGTGGCATCGGTACAACATCAAGACATCTCGTAACTTCTTCGTTAAGAGAGATCTACTAAAAATAATTGTTATATCTTCCAAAATAATAATTTATTTCATCCAAAATCTAACCGTGGGATAAAAAGTAAAACGGGATTATCCACTTTTAACCTTTTTGGTAAAAGAAAAACCAAGTTATGTGATAAATCAAGGAAAATATCCCTATATATTTTCATCGTGGGAGGCCCGGACTAATCCGAAAAACGGAAACTTCACACGCTCAGAAGGGGTGGCGGGAGAAAACTTTCCCAATAAAGAGAGCCAAAGCCAAGGGAGTGTGATATATCTAATGGAGTTAGACAAAATGTGAGAAATAACCGAGAGAGAGGTGGTTTCAATCTGAGCTGGGGGAGGTTGCTGAAGAAGAAGTCGGACGTCACGCTGATTGTGGCGAAAGGTGCAATGCATCTCAATAGGGTGGAGATTGGTTTTGCTCGCTAGCCCCATCTATCAGTCAAGGGGGGGACTCTCTCTGTCCCTCCAAATGATGAATGCTCCACACCTACCCCCTCTACTACCCACTAGGTATATCCTATCCTATATTTTTATGGAGAATATTTGATTTTCATCAATATGGTTCTTTCGTTCCTCCAGTTATTCAGAATTGTTTATTTCGACTGGACGAAGCATGGAGATGGATTGTAGTGTTTTCCATTTGGTTTCTTGAAAGGGAATCAATCAGTTATTGAGGTTATCCAATTTTGAAAAATGTTGTAGATCAGATGTTTAGTAGTTCAGTTGTTTGAAGAGATCAGATGTGTTGAAGGTTGATACATGTATGAGAACATGATGTCAATATAAAGTTTATGTTTAAACGTAGAAAGTGTCTATTCTATTACAATAAAGTCATTTGTAAATATAACAGAAAACTTCCCTCATATGCTACCTAATCCTACCTAGCATACGACTGAATCCTGGTCCGTTAAAAGTGTACAATAATATGACTATATCCCAGTGGGTCATTTGAGCGAGAGAATGTCTTGAATCTCCAGACTTCGATAGAACAAAAAACTGACACCTACATAAAGTATTCGATTCACAAGATATGAAGAAATAAGAAGTGTAAACCTGTAGTGCATTCAATCTGATTGAAATATACTTTAATCAGCAGGGCGCTGCCAGAAAAATTCCTGTACAACATTTTCAGTACTATCATAAACTATAAACTAGAATATGATGAATGGAATATGAATAGGAGCGCCTAACTCAGCTGCACAATTCAATTTTTCTCCTATGTTCCAGTGCTTTTTGTAGAATATAAAAAGAGGAATTTCTTTGAAACCAAGAAGGTGGTATCTATGTTTAACTTTGCGAGCTACTTCTGGACAATCTCCCATGAGAAACGAATAATGAAGGACATGAAACCGCCACAACTATCAGCTGACATCTAGACAAGATTTCATAAGACCAAAAAACAAATACGTGATATTTTCTATTATTATTAAACCAAAATGAAAATATCTCAATTTGGAAAATAAATTGTAATTAAGAAAAATTACAAAACAGTGAAATAATGCCTGGGCCTTGTCAAGCATAATACTATTTTCATTTTGGTTCCCTCTGACTAAGGAAACCCGGAAATGAGAAGCTTTTCAGCCAACTGTAAAAGGGAAAATTGAAAAGAACACTCAGAATTACAATTTCGAAAATCGCTTTGCCCCAATACAATTGTAAACCATTACGAAAGGGAAATTGACTTTTAAAAAAAAAAAAATCATAGGGAAAGTTAAGAATGAACCAAGTGGTTTACCTCATTCCAGAAAATTAGATGTCATCTTTGTAAGACACAAAATATGATGACCTATTGCGTGCACAACGGGGTACTTAATGAGGGCCAACATGCAATATTACTGCTTTCTTACAGTGCAACAAAAATCAGACGAATAGCAGAAAAAATAAAATAGAAGCCCTACTAAAAAAGATTCTTGGCTAGAATAAATATTGCTTTTTAAGATTATTTACTTCTTCTTAGAAACATAAGGCCTGGTTAAAACAATATAGATATAATTCAGCTAATAACGAGCTGGGGTTAACCGACAAATGAATAAAGTAACATGTTGAATAGTGTAAAAACGTTCTCCATAAATTACTTAATGACTGTTTGTTGGGCACTTTACAAAATACTCTTACATAACTATTTCTATGGTAAATGCAGGAGATAAACCGCCACTGGTGACATGAATTCGTTTACTTTCTTTCACATCTTTCATTTTCCACTGGCTGGAAAATTAATTTGTTCCCATGGCTAATGTACCTTAGGGATTGGTGCATTGGGGAAAAATATATTATCTCTTCAAACGTTTAGCCTAACGTTTCAGGATCAGCCGAGATACCGATTGAGACAGGTTAGTTTGAAATGCGTGTCGCGAGAAAAATTACATGAATTTTAAGTTCCCAGATAGAAATCCTTTTCGTAGTCACTGTCGTTCATTATACAATATTCAAATATTATAGGTTTTTGTAATTTTCATTATTCTATCGAATAAGTAATTACAATAATTTTCTTTCCATTTGTAGTCATTTAAAACTACAAATCTTAATAAATTCCAGAAGTACAGTCCATAAATGTAAAAAATAAATATTTCTTAACAAAGGGTCATCATCAAAAATAAAGGAATTTTACGGCAATCTTATGTAGTGAAATGAATGTGAGAATCGATTGATCTTTATAAAAATATAGCCATAACAAAGAAAAAAAAAGGAAACTAAAAAGTGTTTACCCTCTCTACTCCTTTTAAAAATTTCAAATTACAAATAAAGTGAAACGCTATTTCTATAATCAGAAAAAAATCAAGAAAATATTTGTTTTTTTCTGAAAACTCATTGTTATGGAAATGAAGACTAACTTTTCAAATAAGTAGTTATATAATTCCTAGCAAAGCAAATACAATGCTCGAAGAGAAAAAGAAAATGTATTCTACAATACATTCATCCGTTTTTACAAGGACAAGTTTCTCTCGAACAACTTCTGAGAACAGGATTATAGGAAGCACCTTGCATTCTCTTCTAGAGATGGAGGTCAGAGACGATAAATTGTAGGACCAAATATCTATATATTCTAATGACATTAAACGATTTACTTCTTATTCATTAAAAAAGAGAATTCAATTGATAAAGGCATTATTGCCTTCAAATATTTGTCCACAAAATTCACTTACAAAGTACAAGATTCATCATCAGCGACTGATATTCTACCCAACAGTAAGCTCAACAATGTATCAATAAACTGACATGCAAATTCTATAGTATATAAAAATTAAATATCAAAGAGTTACGGGTATAAAAAAGTGAAAAATAAAGCTAAAAGTATTTGGTAGATTGGCTGATAATAACGAAGGTATAACAAAAAGATAGTGAGGCAGTTGGAAAAGAGTAATGGAAAAGGGCAGCTGGAGACAACGACTTTTCCTGTAGCCATTCCTTATCTGAGTCTGGTCTTGGGGAAAATAGGGGCTAACTTGGTCAAATTGGCATCTTTCAAAGATTCCATTCCTCCAGTTAAGGATTATGTTGAGTCTCTAGACAGGTCTGGAGTGAACCTAATCTTTTTTAACAGTTGTGATGCCCCTTATATTGACCATAGTGGTAGAAAGAAATATAAGGACAAGGTTATTGGAGCATACTACTCCTTAAAGGAAACGAATTTTCCTCACATGCCAAGAAAGATTGCCACTCTTTGATTCACAAAATCTTTTATCAATAAAATACGAGCGCCTTTGGGAAGAATGAGGGAGATAAAGCTAAACGTGGCTGCTAACATGTATCGAATAGAGAACCTGACTGCTTCAGACCGACTACCTTGTTTTAGCAGATTTCCCTTAAGGGAAATGAACTATTGAGGTCGTACTCATCATGCGGTTTTCGACATTTTTCTTCAAATGTCCATCGATCCTACCCAGGAGATGACGAAAATGAAGTCTGTTAAAAACTATATATATATATATATATATATATATATATATATATATAAAATTGTAACCTCTGTCTGTACATTGATTTTTTTCGCGAAATTTCACGATAACTTTTCGTTTCACATGTCATAGACACCATAACTGCATTTTGTTTCTTTGGTGTCTGTTTGTTTGTTACCTTTTCACGCATAAACGGCTGAACCGAATTTTATGAAACTTGGTATGTGTATTACTACTAACCCATCTTAGACTTTAGGCTATATTAATATTCTCTGAGACGAACAGGAGTGGGGGTTATAAGGGAGGCCTGAAATTAAAAATAGCGATATTTCGTTTCCTATTGGTTTCTTGGCAAATATGCATATAATAAAAGTTGTTTATTTTGTTATTTAGAGTAACTTTTGTTATGTACACTTTTTTCGTATACCGAACTATAAAGGTGTTATACGCTAAACATTATAGAGGGAGTCAACAATTTTATTTGGCACAAAGACTCAACCAAACTAAATAAAACTCGGTATGTGTATTAGCACTAACGCCTTCCTTATAATAAGCAATACAAACATTTCTAGGGACGGGCAGGAGTGGGGGTTATAAGGGACGCCTGAAATTAAAAATAGTGATATTCCGTTTCCTATTGGTGTTTCGGCAAATATGCACATAACAAAAGTTGTTTATTTTGTTATTTAGAGAAACTTTTGTTATATACACTCTCGTCGAATACCGAATTATAAAGGCGTTATACACTAAAAATTATTGCGGGTGTCAAGAATATTATTTGGCACAAAAGAGTCCACCGAACTAAATAAAACTCGGTATGTGTATTATCTCTGACACCTTAATTATCATAAGCCATACCAATATTTCTAGGGACGGGCAGGAGTGGGGGTTATAAGGGAGCCTGAAATTAAAAATAGCGATATTTCTTTTTCTACTGGTTTTTCTGCAAATATGCACATGACAAAAGTTGTTTATTTTGTTATTTAAAGTAACTTTGGTTATATTCACTTTTGCTGTATAACATAAACGAGATATGCGTTAAAAACTAAAGCGGAAGCCAACAATTTTGTTGAGCACAAACGATTGAACCGAATTTAACAAAACTTGGTATGCGAATTAGCATTAATTCTTCCATGATTATAAGCTACATTAAAATGTTTAGGTTCAAACGGGAGTGGGGGTTATAAGACAGGCCTGAGATAAAAATTCGCAATTTTCATTTTCTATTTTTTTTTCGGCTAACGTGCACATAGCAAAAGTTGTTTACTTTTGTTATTTAAAGTAACTTTTGTTGTATTCACTTTTGCCGTAAATGAAGTTAACACGGCATATACGCTAAATCCATAGCGGGAGTCAATAATTTTATTAGTGCTTATTTAAGTGTTTTTAATAAATGCATATTATAACAAAAGATGTTATGTTTTAGTCTTATATGATAGTTGCAAGTATGATTCGGATTAGTGAGCTTATAAATCTCCGTCACCTCCTCTTTTATTTATTTATTTTCCCTATAACTTTGTTATTTATTTCTAATAGAATATAAACTATAAGAGCATTTCTGGTATTTAATATATACTCGATATGAATGTTTAAAGTATTACTAGGTTGCAGGGGGGCTCTCTTCCCCTCATCTAGCTTTTTGAACATAAATGATATTATGTTTAGGGATCTATTATTTAGTTCCATCAGGGAGATAAATTATTAAAATAATATTCTGAAGCAATATTCTAAGGAAAACAAGGATAATAACGATCCTGCAAGAGCGGAAATGGACGGGAGGTAATTGAGTTTAGTTATTTCCTATGGAATGCTGCCACGACGGGAAGTGATTTCCACTGAGGCTTACTAATACGAATATAATCTTATGTATAAAACTATGCTAAAACTATATGTGCTTGGTTTGATTTTTGGCAGGAAATATGTTCATTATAGAAGATATTTAATTGTGATAAATGCTACCCATGATTATGGTTTGAATTATTCAAAAACCGTGATTCAAAAAGTCGTGAGGGATAAATTAGGAACCCATTTTCATATATTCTTCAAAACTAAAATTTCTATTCTATTAACCCTGAAAGTTACACTTTAGGATTGGGTGTTTTGAAAAAACAATACATCGTGGAGGGAAGTGCAATTCTGACACATTGAAGTCTTTCTATAAAAATACAATCATTAGTCAGTCAGCAATGATTTCCCGGGCATCGCCGGGTACCTTAGCTAGTATATATATATATATATATATATATATATATATATATATATATATATATATATATATATATATATAAAATCTATCTATCAATATATTTGTCTTTTACCGCTCTATGGGTCGCAATTTTTTCTTATCCTTACCCAACTTTATATATACCTAATCGTTTTATACAAAAAGAAAGATCAAGTTCGTGAACGGCTGAAATCGGACCAGGGGAGGGGGATTTAGAGGGGGAGAATTTTGAAAATTCTGAATATCTACGTTATTATGAGTCGGATCGAAAAATTGTACGGAACCAATCTTATTAAATTGTAATGTTCTATAAACTGCATTATGTACATTTTTTTCATTATCTTGATTATTAACACAAATATTTAAAACTTACATTTCGTTTTCTAGTCTGTTTAATTTCGATATAGGATTGATTTTTATTCAGTCAATTTATTTTTGTTTCACTAAAGACAAATTTTATATTGATACAATAATTTTAAAGAGTTTAAATTTTTAATATTTTCATAGCAAACCTAATTTAGTGGTTTGTTTACTGGGTTTTGGCTATTACATTTAACCTTACCAAGCCTATTGGATGAAGTCATTTAGTGTTTAATTTAAATAACTCTTTTATATTCGTTGTTAGCCATGCATTTAGAAAATATTTAGCTTGCATATTATAAGTGCACTTTGCATTTGTATAAGACAAGACATTTTTTAACTCATTCTAAGATATTTTTTTTTTAATTGGATGAATTACATATTATTGATCCGAAAAGGCTTTATTCAGATGGAAGAACGTGTGGGTTTTCACCAGGGGAGTGTAAGATTGACGGCTTCTGGAATTCCAGAGTTTTTCACCAACTGAATCTTATACAATGCCCTGGAGCATTGTCTTGGTAGAACTAATCTTCTTTCGTAATTAGCAAAAAAAGGGAATTGATGTCTTACTCAGTCTTACAATTCTACATTATTGCCCACAAAAGTACACTTTCATCCAATCAGATTTTAGGTTTTTTTTTTTTTTTTTCCCAGCGTCAGAACACCATAAATAATAAGCTAGATAGGACTCGTGCATCATGTATTCTATTCACCTTGATCTAAAGGCTACTGCACCTTGTAGTTGCACACCACTGTGGTCTTTCAGAATCTGCTCTTTTCATATTACCAATTTCAGGGAAATGCCATATATGTATGATGCCATCACAATAGGATATTCTAAGCTTCTATCTTCCCCTATATCCAAGGACCTTTTCATATCATCATGTACTATAGTACTTCAATTAATTATGGGGGAAATAGTCGTATTATTAAATTTATCTTCTAAAAGCGAAGAAATTTAATATGAGATTTTAGTTGAGAGTACAGCAGACCCCCCGAGGCTAGAAATAAATTGGAAATGACAACAAATGAAGATATTCTCCAGTCAGTTTTAGTGCCATCAGATCCATACATTTCAATCACTTGCACGGTCCCAATACAAATTAATTTCATAAGTCGATTTAAAATGAATGAAAACATCCTTAAAATCGGCTGAAACAGTACAGAAAGAAAGAAGCATTGATGAAGACGCCTTTGGCACAAATAGTTATGGAAGCTTTTAAGAGATAGGTTATCACTATTACTACTGAAATTCTGTGTTCTATCATTTTATTGTAGAATATTACTAATTTCTGCTTACAAGTATTTAATTACTTGTAATTTTGATGGGCTATCTTTCATTTTAATATATCGTGTTTCCAGAAAGTTCATAGGGTGTGATATTTATAAGTTATTGAAAATACGTTGGTATTTATATAGGGAAAATAATTCTCCCTTGAATTTTAAATTTAACATTTTAATATGAATATTTCAATCAACCTGGGGGATTTTATTCATCGTTTTAGATCCATTTTTGTTTCAATAAGGCATAGCTGGATTCCCTAGAAAACTCTTGGAATACACCATAGTGAATGTAAACGAATTGAAAAATACATTTTTGGAGGCTGTCTATGACCCATCATATTGGATCAGGCATTTTAAATTCATTAATTATAATTATAATTCATTGAAGATTAAATTAGTTATTAATTGAAATTAAATAGTAATTGTAGCGAATAGTCTAATTAAATTCAAGAGTTTTTGGAAGTCACATTGAATCCACCATTTGGTTTTACTACTATTCCAAGATCATATTCGTAATTAGGATCCTCAAAAACATCAAATATCTAATGTTCAGAGAAATCCAATCATTCTTTCACATTTAGAACCTGAATGAATGAAACTGGGCAATCGTCCCCAATGGGGGATGGGGTATGTATTTAGTAACACTGATACAGATTGTAATGAAATTCAATTCAAACTTGTTTATAGTTCTATAAATAGTATTCTAAGTTCGGTTCTGATAATACTTCCAATATATTAGTCGTATGAGCAAAGAAATGTTTTCGACCATTTCCTCTCACGTATTAAGGAATGACGTCTTAGAATTAATTAACAAAAAATCGTAGGGATACCACGAAAAAGCTTAAGACGTAGTGTTGAAAATGAATATAAAGAATGTATTAAAAAAAACAAAAACTTAAGTAATATAATAGGCATGAATTGGGAACCGTAATTCAAAACTAAAATATGTTGAAATATACAATAGTAGACACGAACAAGGAATAACGAAAATTTGATATCATTAGAAAAATAAAAGCATAGGCATATGCTAGTCAGGTTGAGATAAATTTACACTCCCCTGCGGGACGAGAAAAACAATTCAAAAGGAATACTAAATAATCAGGGAAAAATGCCTTCAAGTTATATCCATGTTAAATGATCCTTATACCGGCAACACAATTAGGTCAACTGAAAAAAAAAAACACACTTAAAGCAGTTATATAGCAAACAGTCAAATAAAATATTTTATCTGACGTGTTTGTTGGCTGCGGACAAAGAAGGGGATAATCTAGTCGACTGGCTGAAGGCGGAAGAAAAAATAGGACCATTTTATACATCATAAAGCACTCTACTCCCTTTTTCCTATGGCCAAAGAAGAAAAAAAAATCAACTTTTTTTTATACAAAGGAAGACATATAGCCGATGGAGATTTTAATTAAAACACTGCAGATAGGGAACAGGCTTTCGGCGCGGAACAGAATGGAGGAACGCTTCTGTATACACATTCGGAGATATAATGCATGTATGGGATAAGATGAATGGGTTAGTGGGTACACAGAACTTATATATGAAAGGTGGTTGGTTGGGAAGGGCTTTTGATAAAACTCCATGGCCATCCATAAAACAGGCATGACTCGTAGGGGCAAACATATATCAGGAGAGGTTGAGGGAAGTTCTGCCTCACCCTTTCACCAATCCGGCTATACTCACATCCCCACCTCGGAACCTGTCTGCAATAGTTATGCAGCTATTATATATCTTCCGCCTTCATCCCCTCATTTCTATGCCCCTTCCCATATCAGCTACAGTTACTCTTGTCTCTCAACGTTTATCAGGAGCATATCTATGAATACTCTTGCTACTCGACTAAGAACTCTGTAAATATGAAACAGTAACAAAATGAATCTCGAATGTTAACCCATTTGTTCACAGTAACTTACACTATATAAATCGTATAACGCTCAATCACGCATCGTATTTGCAAGGTCCACTATTCTATGGAGAAGACCAGTGGATGATTTTCTTTGAATACAATAATTCATATAATAATTAATTTCTCTCACAATTTTTCATAACTCTATTCTTCTCTACGTTCTTGGCATTCCTTTGTCGAAGGGGATTGACAATTTCGTTTTTATTAGTTCAAATATTAATTTTATTCAACCATATTTTGTGCACTATTTAACTGCTTACAAAAACCAGTTTTGTATTTTGTGGCGTTCCTTATCCCTTTCACAGATATACTCTGACAGTATAGAAATATAAAGTATGACTTATTCCAAAAATGTTTATGTAATATTTTATTTATTTTCAAATCTGTTCTAGTGAATTATACATGCGATTGGGAGTGACTACAAAATCAAAGTCTGTATTGAAATCGAGATAACTTCATTTACAGTGATTGAACGCTACAATCTACAACAAACAGCCACTCACCCAAAGAGATCTTCAGTTCCAAGAGAGGGTGTAATTTGGGACAATATAAGAAAAATGTTTTTATAAGTTTAAATATTCATTAACAAGGAAGGCAGAGATTTCCAGCCATTTAAAAAATAGAGTCAACCTATTGAGAATTACATGGTCCATCTGGTTGACCATAATTCATAATCCCTACACTGTTGTACACAAATGCACAATAATTATCCAGTACTTCTTTAACTCTTTCATATTGTACACTTCACCTATTAGCCATTTAACTTCCTTCTAACAAGTGCTGAGAATTATGCTACCATGAAAACAATTCATTACCCTAGAAAAAAACGACCTCATAACGAGTATTCCTCATATCGAATATTCTTCTTTTCTGGCAGTATTTTCATGATATTGCTCAGTACACCTAGAGCATAGTCAATCAGCCTCTTTATGAGCCCAAATGTGCAACCTCTTTGCTTGGAGTGCTGGTCACTACATCAACATTCTATTGTTGACCGAGTCCGTCATATTTGGCTTACATTTCCTCTTGGCTCTCGCAAATTCCATGTCATGGCTGGCCCTATTTCCAATTAAGTGTGGTCATGGTTGATTTACCACCCATATGTAACACTGTAACTCAGATCTTCGGTCTTCCCCTAGGGCAATAGTCACGTCCAATCTAGCTGTTGTGTATACTGGCGTTTTTCAACAATATTGTTTAATTTCACTCAATTTACTATTGGCCTATGTATGTTTGTGAAAGTCTCTTTCTCCTTTATTAGACTCGATCTAGCCGAAACGAAGTGCTTAACTCGAAACAAATTCTAGAAAAATATAAATAGTTATAGAAAAAATTAAATTTTCAACACTATTGGTTATAAAAAATGTCAATTCATCACAACGGACATATCTAATTTTCAATTTTTCCCTCTTCCGAGGCCGTCTTTAGCCATTATCTAATACGACATTTAGCTTTTCATGAAACGGTTAAGTATGGAATATGATATTGATCAAATAAAAATGATTTAGTGTGAAAGGTAAAGGCCTGGATGTCCAGGCAAATATGTACACTGATGGACAAAAAATTAACGCACCACCTACATTTCTTCAAAGGTACCCACTATATTTTTCCAGTGGGAAAAAGTTCTGGGAACTCCGAATTTGGATGTTATGTAATTTTATTAATAAAATTGTTTTAGAACTACCAGGGAACTCCTTTAGTTTTTTTTTTTTTTTTTTTTGTGATTTCGAGGATTCGGAATCACCTAGATAAAGTGACACTCGTTTTATTTATGTAATTACTTCTTTTTTTTAAATATTTTAAAAGACCTGAATAAATTTTTCTCCAGGTCTTATAACCAAAAGTTGCCACTAATATTATTTTTTAGCATATTAGTTGTAAAGAAATTAATTTTCTAATATAGTAGCTTTACTTTGCTTTTCGTGGTAATAATAGAATAAAATTAATTCAATACTCTCCCCCAAAATATGAACTTAAGATGAATGGGGTAACTTAAAAGACCAAGGATCCCGATTATATATTTATGAAATGAATACGAGAGAGGGAGAACATTCAAGTTACTCACAGAACGGAGTGTTTATAGAAATATGAGTCCTTTACTAACAGTAGATTTATGAAAGGCCATTTGTCCAGAAAATAAAGAGTTTCCTAAGAGAAGTGGGGAATAATAAAGTAATGAGGTACTGCTAGTTATGTTAAAATTAGTATTTCATGAGTGAGATGATATAGGTATATAATCGACGTATTCAGATGAGATATGAATAAAATTTCCTGGTAATACAGGCGGTACAGGAAGCCACAGACATTTTATATACTAGTTCAAATTATTTATCAGAACTCATATTGGATTAAATATTATGAGTTGTCCATTTTGCCCTGTACGTATTATTTATTGAAAGCAGTGAAAAAACCTGAACTAGGCAAATGATTTCTTGTTGCACATTTGATATAAAATTTGATGTAATATGGATGTTAATGTTGGAAACGATAAAGGATCCCATGAGCAATGATGATTTTTTTAATTTATTTTTTCATAAACCGATCAGTGACACATTAGAACGAAAGAAGGTTGAAACCCAAGTGTCCTACATCCTATCATACTTATGAGTCCTGTTGATTACCTATGGAATTAAAGAATTAAAAGACTCGTGTTTTATTCCTCGTACTTCTCAAGGATGTAATATTTTGAGTCCATTACTAATAAAAAAATCCCAGATTTATGCTGAACAGTTTATTGTGTCTTCACCGATTAAATAATTTTTATTCATTCTGAAATAGGAATAGAAGAAAAAATAACCGATTTACCTGAAAGATATTTCTTCTTATACAGTGTTCTTATAAAATCTTACAATTTACCTAAACCATCACTGACATATGTACCTTGAATGAAATAACACATATACATATGTACTACATACGACTGTTACCAAATATTGACGGGTTGAAATAGAAAAGGTTTCCCGTGGAAATATAATTCACAAGTACAATGTCTCTACTGCAAATAGTAGAAGAGCATACATGCCGAGAAAATTCATTTTCTAAATAAATGTACAAAAAGTATACAATTTTATTAAGGCTTTCTTAGGGGACAATAATAAACGAAATTTTAAAAGTTGGAATTTGTAGTTTAAGATTTTTAAGTTTATAAATTTAAGCCATGTTTTAGGACTGAAAAATAAATTTTAAACTTAATTTCTTTGAATTTTTTCCCTAATGAAATAAGTAAGTTAAGTTTTGAATGAATGGATATGAATTACAACGAGTTAACATATACAAAAGTCTTTTTTCTCCCGATGACTTTATCCGGAACATAAATGCGTTTTGAGTGAACGCAAACTCCTAATGGCGTGGAAAGACAATGAAGCTCTGAGAAAACATAAGATACGGTACTTGAAAAAATAAAACCACCAAAAAGAATGTTGTAAGTTAAACTAGGTTATTTAGGAAGGTGAAATTATTTGAACAAAGTGGTCTGTCACAGATGATAACAGAGAGCACATTTACTTGACATGGCAGTATGCTAGTGATGTTAGCACACCAGGAAAGATTACACTTCTCAACCAAGTTATGATGAAGGACCAAGAGTATTGAATAAGGAAGCATCGGTCAACATTAGCTCAAATAGCCATTCTGTAATTAAGGTAATTACAATTAATCCCCCCCCCTCCCCGGCAACCCCTCTGATAAGTTCCACCAGCTCTAATACATCCCCAGTGCGCCACTATTAATTTTGGATTAGATTTAACAATTTAGTATCCTCCTCTAGAAAATTATTGTATAATTAATGTTTTTCACCTGGCGGTATAAGCCTCATCAAATTATAATATTTAATATCTTCTAACGTCCACTTTTGAGTTAACACAGTTTCCAATGTACAAAGCCTTGAAATTATCGTTGCAGGAATTATGCGTATCAATAA
Organism: Riptortus pedestris; assembly: GCA_019009955.1. Lineage (NCBI taxonomy): Eukaryota > Metazoa > Arthropoda > Insecta > Hemiptera > Alydidae > Riptortus > Riptortus pedestris. The sequence goes on along the minus strand of CM032228.1, from coordinate 154,216,773 downwards.
TAAAATGATGTTACAAATGCGTATAATATTGTGGATACATTCCATTAATTCCTATCTAGTGTTTAGTTCTGATGATTTTATTTTATTTCTTAGTGACGCGGGCGAAGTTTCATCCTATGTTTAAATAATACAATTTAGAGCACAGGCGAGTGAATGACTGTGAGAATTTTGGGAGTAACGCTCTTTTGGTGCTTTATTATTGTATATTAAGAGCTAAAGCTTCCTACCTTAAAATAATAGTTAAATCCAATTATAGAGCTTTATACCCACGTGACATACGCTTTTTCTGTTAACGTTAATAATTTCTCAAGGGAATACTCAAAAAAGTTTCATTTCGTTAGACTGAACATTTTGGAAGACGAATTGATATAATAATTTGGTATATTTAACTTTTAATCAATCATTTTTTGACTCAAAAGTTCAAAGTTCAGTCGTAGCTAGAGAGTAAAAATAGCGTGGGTTCACCATCTCATCACACTTACTTTTACCCACCACCTTATCAAATATAGCAAGAACGAGGGACTGAGAGGGTTGATCTTTTAATTTAATCTTCTTATTTCTCTCTCACTCATAAAACTAAGCCAGTCATGACTCAGTGGCCGTTGGCGACGAACCAGTCTGTCGTGAGCCTCATTACAACCCATTTAAGCCTTACCAATCCTGCCTTTAGTTGATTGAATTAGGTTTATCGTGGCTTAAACCCAAATTTAAAGCACTAAGAAATGTTGTACATAAATTATAATTTGTAAAGTAACTCATGCTTTTATACAATATTTCTCATTTTTAGACAGCTCCCTTCTTCCCGTTCTCTTTTTTGTTGTTTTTGGGTAGGGTTTTATTCTTTTAGTAGACTTTGATAAAGGGAAATTAGCCATTAACGTTGAACTCATAAGTTTTTCAAAAGTCCTATGGAAACACTACCATAAAATACACAAATACTTTACAATTTTTAGAACTTACACTAGACAAAAAATTAACATGGTTGCCGCATTTAAAAAATCTCCTTAGCAAATGCAATTTTCGTTTGATCGTTACCAAACATGACATTTAAACGTTTTATATAAAACTAGAGAGTCAAAAAATTCAGATTTCCATTACTATGAGGTGGATCAAATATGATATATAGCCAACCTTGTTGAAAATTTAATTTTCTACAACTATTGTTTGATGCATGCCTCTCTAACTCGAATATTAATGGAGCACTTTTTTGGTTTCAGTCTTGAATAAAATCAACTTTACTCATTCGACTTGGAGTAAGTTAAACTATAAAACACCTACTGTCTAGGATAAATTTCAATTACTGTACTGGTAGTTTCAATTTACACGTGAAATAGAGAATGGATGATCAGATGGGAGCATGAGCCCATGCATCCCTTGGGCTAGCTTAGACAGTTCCTTCGATACAGACTTTTTTATGTCCAATAGTCCCAAAACTAATGAAATCCATTCTTAGGATTGAATTCAGAAAGCTAGAAAGCGGGACCTAGAAGTAATAACGAAAATACTATACATTTTTAACGCCATATACAATTAATAATACAAAATGCTTTAAGATTGGGTGAGGGGGGAGGGTTGCATAAAGAAATATATTAGTATTATTGTTCTGAACAATACCTCCAAAATATGATGAGCTTTTGAGAAACCTTGCGTTTAGTTGTTTGGATTAAATGCCAAAAGACCATACCTGAAAAAAAAAAAAAGACGTATTTAAAGAATACATTTATTGACAATGATTATAACAAGTTCAAATTTTATTGAACATAATAAGATAAAATATGTTAAGTATTTTCCTTAAATCAATTAAATATATTGACAGACATTAAACAATATAATTGATTTCGGACATCCATATTCAAGTCTAATATATTTAAATACTAAATACAAATAACAAAATAATAAATAAAATAGCAAACTTAAGATAATAAGTCTCTAATAAATTATCTCTCATTCAAATTTATTATCTTAATCTATTGTTAAAAATTGACATATAAAAACTTGTGCGGCGCAGTCACTATCACGACGCTAGTAAATGTGGAGAGGGGAGATGTGTTGTTACCTACCCTGGTTATACGTCACATGGGCTTCCATGTTCTTTATAAAACCCAAGAACGTGTCCACTAATATCGGCAAAGTAGTTGGAACATGGCTAATAATGTCATAATCGTTTCCACATTTCCACTTTACGGAATTAAGCACTTCAAAAAAATTAATTGATTTACAAGTCCGTCCTCCCATGTCTGCACGCAATGCAAAATAAAAATAAGAAATAAAACCAAATGCCTTCTATGGAAAGGAAGCCAAATTTTCGCAGGGATTCAATTAGGTACAAAAGTCCATATGCACGGATAGTGATAATGATTTTTAATATTCATACGGGGAAGGGTACAACTGAGTTGGCTGGGGGGTGGGGGTGGTTAACACATGGGGAGCAAATCCAACCGATATGAAGCATATTTGGAGAAAGTGGAAATTCAAAAATTTTCACTTTATAAGTAAATAATTTTACTATGATTACCGGTGAAAATAAATAGTGTCAAATGACTTTAGAGAAATCACACCAGAAAAATAAATAAGCAAGATTTGAGGAGTAGTAAAGAATGTTACTGGAAAGAATCCGCTCGGGCCATTTTGTATATTTATTGTCGGTCCGTGAGTAGAAGTTTCCACGCTTCTTCATTTTGTTTTAGTGATTTCCTCAGCTCCTATTTTTGGCGGAATGGACTACGTGCCGAGGTTAAAGAAATCTCTACTAACAAGAAGTGATTTAAATCTCCAGATAATCCGAACGAGAGACTCTCGCACAGATCAATGTCAAAGGTGATACAGTTGAAAGCAGGATTATGTCCTGCAACGAGTTCAATGATATCTCTTTGATAACTTACATAAAGTAGAAGTTATAAGCTGGTTATGCTCGGTAATGAGAAGGAGTAATAAACACAGGGTACATGTCACTTTACTGAAAGGAGTACACATATTTATTCAAGTACGGAGCAAAAAGAAATGTATGTGTATTTATTAATCGCTGAACCTTCATGGCAATGAATAACTCACAAAAAAGCCAACTATAAGTAGACTTAAGCAACAGAAGTTATTTAACTACTTTCTAAAGACAGAACAACCAGTTGTTGGAAAACCTATAAAACAAAACCAGTACAGACAGAGAATTTATCAATACTAGTTACTAGTTTTCATAATTACTCATAACAATGGAGGTACTCTTGAAATTAAATTCTGTCTTCCTTGTAAACTCTCACTCCCTTGTCTAAGTTGTCAATGACTTAGTTAATATAACGATAAACGTTTAAATATTTGATTGCTATCGAATGCAAATAAACGGTGCAAGAGTCTTAAGGTGTATGTGTATGTTGTGTTATGTGTGTGCGCGCGCGCGTGTGTGTGTGTGTAATCTTATGGTTCTTCACCTGGATTAAAATTCTGAGTCTAATTCAAATACGATTTGCATTCATTAAAACCAGAAAGTATGATGAATACAATAATTTGCATCCTTAAATATCCGCGCTAATGGACTGATACGAACGAATGTTCTTTAAAAGGGAGCTATTTTTTTTAATGTTTGTTTGTTTATATATATATATATATATATATATATATATATATATATATATATACATATATATATATGCAGGAGTATGCGTACACTGGCCTCATTTTCAACTCTCGCAGGTTCGGTAAACATTTGAAGTAATTATTCGAAATTCGCCTAATTAGCACTACTTCGTTGGCTGATTTTTAACAGCATACTTTTAACTTACTCATACAGCAATATAATTTTATTTATGCAGTTTTTTACAGACGTAAACTCACAGAAATTGTCCAAATTAACTTATATGGGTTAACAATCAATAAAGTAATCTTTTTAAATGAGCTTATACAAAGCTACGAACATGGTCAATGTATGCCTTTTGGTGTGTCATGTTTGTCGCATGTCCGAGTGTGCAAGCATTTGATCTACTTCGCATACTTGGCAAATCAGTTACACAATTTTACCCATTAAGTAATGTTAATTAGAAATCATTCGGGTAAACCCCAAATTTAGAGTTTATAATATAATCAAAATTAATTAACTAATGTGATTAATAAATCAAAAGTAACCATTCAATCAAGCATCAGGCTATTTTAACCTTCATATTTTTGCAAAAACTGCGTACTTGAAAAATTCAGCAGAGTTAATCACGCATTTAAGAAGTAAGAAGTAAATGAAAGCAACTGACCAATGGCACCAGGAGTGTTCTAGGACCTAGACCAGTCTCGGATCTCGTCCCCATCTAAAAAATCGGGCCAGCTCGCCCGACAGCTAGTTCTCAGTCCTCCCACGAGTGACTTACAGTGCGTTCAGTGCAGCTTTAGTGAACAGTGTATTTTATTTTTAGTACTGTACAGTGTTCTATTTGAAGAACAGTGCAGCACCATGTTCTTGTGAAGATCCGTGCAGTGCCGTGTTTTGTGATCTTCAGTGATTGACGTGATCGTGAGTTGTTGTACTTGTAAAAAGTAGTGAAGTTATCACTGCATATTGTGAGTAGTAGTGAGGAATAATTTACCAATTGTCAAATACATTTTGCAGTGATAAAAAGCTAAAGTGAGTGTATTTAATTTCTCAATCTAAAAAACTCTAATAATCAATATTTTTGTAATAAACGTAACAACGTGCATAAGTAATATCATTTTTTTTAACAAATAGAATTAAATTTATTTTTTTTAAAAAGAAAAAAAAAACATGTTAAAATTTGCTCGTTGCCTACTCACCGCTCCTACTAATTGTAACATTCTTTAATGTATCATTAATGTATTTGATATTGAAATGAGAGCAATGTCAAATTTGACACGATGCCAAGTCAATAACGAGCGTGGTCCGTTGACTGATTTAATACGTTCCGTCAAAGAGATGGAGAAGAGCATAACAACAATAAATAATAATTTTATAGGAAAGCAAATTGTCAAAAACCTCTATGAATATAACAACTACTCCCATTAGACTTGAATGGTAGCTTTGAAACCACTCGTAATTATTTCACAAACTACCTCTTAAGTGTGATGACATTTACTACTTTTTAAAAGTCATAAATATGAAAGAGGTCTCTAAGACTGGTTCACCGAGTCAAATTTCCTCCTCTTGAAATCCCCAGCGGCTTAAATGTCCGTTAATTTTAAAGGTCCTCTTGTTTATTTGCAATGACAGCTATTCAACTCTTGACAATTTGAGTCGTTATGATTGTATTTGATTTTGCATTAAATGTTTTCGGCTTCCGAATTTTTAGAAACGAGTGAATTTTAATAAAAAGTATACTCTCCAATCTAAATGCACAATCCTACACTGAAAAGGGAAATACGGGAATTTCGGAAGTGCAAAATAAATATTTTTAACACCATTTCAAAAAGCTCCAGAGTGCGACTAGAAGGCAAGTAAGCTTTTTATTAAACATATTGGACTCTCTATTGAATCATGAATAGCTATAAAAAAAAAAGTATGAACCGACTCAACACTAATTGCGTTCAAACTGTTTGACACGAGCTATAATCAGCATAGCAAAGGTCTCTACTCCAGATCAGTAAGTACTCGTTAAAAAGAAGTAAACCTTGCAGGGAAAAGAAAACAAGAACCTTAATTAAATAAGTGGATTTAATTTTCTCTAGCCTTAATTAAAAACTTGATAAAAGGTTTAATCATCTAATTTTTAATTTCTTTTATTGTATCTATTTAATATATTTAGTTTTTTTTTTATTTATTTAACGACTCTTTAGCAACTAGAGATAATTAGGGCCGGTCCTTTTCATGTCTCGATTTAGACTAGGCCTAGAGGAATTTTATTTAGTGATCCATTACTAACCATTTTTCTATAGCATTAAGACAAACCGAATGGATAAAAAGGGAACCACAATAGACACTTAGAAATGCTGATAGAAATTAAAAAATGCCACTTCGATTCATGAGAACTGTGAGTCCGTACCCGTAACTGGAAATGACAGGTACAGGGTGGGTTACAGGAATAATGAAATACATAGTGAAATAAATAGTGGGAAATATACGTTTCCCCTGCTCCACCCTATAACAAATACATGGGATCCCACTCCTCACAGAATGACTTGCGAAATCACCATGCCACACGATGGTTATTAGAATACCTCGATAATCAAGACGTGGTCAGTGGGAACTAACAAGAAAATATTAATTTTATCTTTTAATTATGAATACACTATAAGAAGAAATCCAAACCCAGCCTGATGAGCGGCTCCTATCACTGACATGAACAGGGACACTTGGAGGAATACATTTAAATAAAATCTTTAAGTCAGATACTTCTTAAAATATAGAAGTGTTTACGCGACAGACATTTCTTAATTAAGGGATTTCACAAATCAGTTCATTCATAAGGTAAAAAAGTCTTGAAATATTTTTTTTGAAAACTTTAATGTGTTTTTAGAATTTACATTTTGGCCGACGAGAATCAGTTTCTAATACTTGACAGTTAACCAAATACAATTTAATTCATAAATAGTGGAACAGGGGAGAATCTCAATCGCTTCGTAGAGGAGCAGAGTATAATGGTTCGGTTCAATCAATCACAGTGCAAATATTGCCCTGGTTATCCATACTAATTGATTTTCACTTCCTTGTACGAAGTCAAGGAAGTATTGTAATCGCAGAAAATTTCGATTCAGATTAGAACGGATTTATATGTTTTGACCATCCCTGAACCCTTTTTGACTAGTTTTTCTTTGGTGTCTGTTCTCATAATTCAAAAATGACTGGTCTTAAATGTTGAAAATTCATATTGAGAACTGTTGTAACGTCTAGTTGCGTAGCTCTCATTTTGACTGTCTTGTCATTTAACTAAAATTGTAAATTTCATTTAACTGAAATCCACAAAGTGGCTTCCTCCCACTTAGTGAAGGGCGAAAATATGAAAATAAAACCAGATTGTTTGACTGTACCTATGAGAGATACAACAGATTTGTATAGTTTGTCCTTTTATTGTTTATTATTATTACTTATTAACGTCCACTTTTTGCAACTCAGGCTAATTGGGACGGGTTATCTACAGGTTACCACCCTTTTCTAGCCAGGGTGGGACTAAGGATGTTATTTAATGAATTTCGTCACTAAATAATTTCCTTTGCCCAGGCAAGAATCGAATTCGCCACTCTGGGTTTACTATGTGAGATTAAAGGCAACGCTTTAATTCACATGGCTAACCTGAGCCCCCTTTTCTTGATTATCATAAAATGGAGATCATTTAAGATATTCGGATACGATTTGAGTAATATATAGATCATGCGTAAAGGATATTCGTCAATGGAATGTAATGGTCATAAAGAAAGCGTGGGGCGAAGGGAAGAATACGAGATTGTTAACAAAGCGTGAATAGAGTACTGCTTGGAAGGTTTTTCATATTTTCCTTTTATGCCCTTAGAGTGAAAGGAGCGGAAGTATTTATAGGGAACGCAGAGATAGAGGCCGCTCCCAATCCTGCATCGAATATCAGCGGCTCAGGCCCCTCCTACTCGAAAGAAATCTGCTCAGGAAACATTTCTCATAGTCCCCCCTTTCTCTAGCATCTATCTATCTCTTTCTACTGCTAGCCACCTTTATTTTATACACTTCTCTCTTCACAAATACCTTGTTCCATATATTTTTCTTTTCGAAAATTTGTGTACGGTTCTAATTTAGTAGGTCTATTGCACGTTATTTAAAGTAGGTATTTTTCGAAGGAATTTCATTATTTAATCATACCTAGGAGTTACATTGAATGATTAATTTATGTATAAATCGCACTTCGGGATTTCGCTAAAAAAATAAATAGTACCGATATAAGATTTGTGGGTTACTTCTTATGGAGTTCTTCTTAAGTGCTGCTATTACTAACTGACTTGAGACCGTTTTCTTGACACCATAGATAGATAGGTTATTTCATGTAAAATACGATTATTTTATTCATTTACTACAATAAGAGTACAGAAAATACCTCATGCTAATCATCTTAAGGTCGCAATATATAAAAGTAATTGAAAATCTCTTTTAAGTCAGTACAGTGTAAAAAAAAAGTCAATTAAAAAAAAAATGATTAGTATTTCAAATAGAAAATAGTAATTATAGCCAGGGATCTTGACAGCTGTACAATCACACGTCACGTACATGCATATTTCCAACCATCGAAAACCATTAATAAATACTAAATCCTCAAACTGCCCAATAGATAAAACTTAGGCAAAACGGACAGTTGTTTTACTTTAGCTCTTGAGTTTATTTTGATTATCGGTCAATTTAAAAGATTACTAGGAGGTGCTAACCATTTCAGCCTGACAGCCAATACCCTTAATTAAATAATAGTTACATAAATATAGTTATCGCTTTTCCTACCTCTTTTCTGATGTTAATAAGTCGGCCAAGTATTGAGTGTAAATGTACTCAAGACGATGTTTGAAAATTCAAAATATCTCCGTTATTATGCGTCGGATCGAAAAATCGTATAGAATCAATCTTATTGCAAATTAAATTTACTATAAATATTGTTCTATACAGTTATTCTGTATCTTGCATATTAACCGATATATATATATATATATATATATATATATATATATATATATATCGGTTTTCAAATCATATCATTGGATCATCCTCAAGCGTCATCTATCGAACTGAGAGAGGACCGGTTACACAAAATTGCCCCCCCCCCCCTCCGGCCAATAAAAGTGAAATCCATATTGGATTTCATGAATTTACTCCTATTAGTTAAAACTGTATATAAGGGCCGACGATTAAAGGAACAGGCACTGTATTAAAACAACGAGGGCCTTATAAGGGAAAATGGACTCTAACAATCATAATCAAGAGTATAAATATAAAGCGTGATCTATCAACATTCAGTGTCAGTTTTTGATTATAATTGCAATTAATATATTGTAATTTTAAATTAGCTTATCATTCGCTGCCACCTTGGATTAAGGAACCACTACTGGCCAGCATAGGGGGGGGGGGTGACCAGGTCCATACCTATCCATAAATGTCCACTAAGCACTAAGTAATGAGTTAAATAAGTTGACATTTTATAATTATTTTTTAATTGAATTAACCATGTCCTCGTATTATTAACATTGCTTCTCATACGTGTTATTCATATTTTATTATTACAATAGAGGTTTATTTGAAGATGGCCAATATAGGCCGAAACGTCATGGTGCCATAAATATATTGATAATATTGGGTGGATGATTGTGGATACTTCTATTTCCTATAATAATTTCATTAACCCACAAAATTGAAAATCTGAGATATTTTCCTATATATATTAAATACCTGTAATAGCCAGGTTGTTACCAGACTCGATATTAAACATTTTGTATACAAATATAGTGCATGGTCATTTTATGAAATCTAGTAGCTTCAAATTTTATTTCAACCGTTTCATGTAATATTGATGTTAAATAGTCCCCAACACTTTTAGTAAATCGTTGACTACTTATAGTAAGTTGTTGTCATGGCTAAATAAATCATGAAGTAGGGTAACAATTCACTTGTTTTTTTTATATGTTTTACATGATACTATAGGTTATATTGGTGCATGGTAATAATCCAGCCAAATGGAATGGGTGTTTAAAGAAGAAGTAAAATTTAAAATCATATTCACCTCAGTTGTAATTATGCTTTCGAGCGAAACATTTTATATGACCAACATTGTTAAAAAAGTAATGTTGTCTCATACATTTTTCTCAAACTCGAATATTATCAAATTTCCCTTGAGGGAAATCAGCTATTGAGGTCGAATGCATGACGCGATTTTCGAAACTTTTCTTCAAATGTCCATCGATCCTACCCAGGAGATGACGAAAATGAAGTCCGTTCAAAACTGTGTGTATACATATATATATATATATATATATATATATATATATATATATATATATATATATATATATAAGTTGCTCTAGCGGTCGCAACTTTTGTCTTATTTTTACCAAACTTGATATATAATCGTTTTATACAAGAAGAACAAGTTCCTTAACGGCTGAAATCGGGGACTAGGGGGGGGGGTAGAATTTTTATTTTATTAGAGGGGTAGAATTTCGACAATTCTTAATGTCTCCGTGAACGGATCGAACAAGTGAATAGAACCAATCTTATTGCAAATGTAATGTTCTATAAATGTTGTTATCTACATTTATTCATTATCTTGATTATTATCTAAGATATTTGCATTTTTTTAGTTTTCGGTCTTTTGTAAAGCCCCATTCCTACTTATCTCATATAAACAATATTCTATTATGTTATGAAGCACTTTATTTGAAGCTTAAATACCAAATATTGTTCTCATTGAACTTTTAAGTTTTGATATAAATGCAAATACGTGGCGCACGTGGTAAATCTCCTTATTTAATGCAGCGCCCCTGCGTTAAGCACTTTTTTCAGGTTTCAGATAACCTTCCCGCGTACTCACTTAAGGTAACTTATGTCAGCAAACACATAAATTTGAAGCCTTGTTTACGTAGCCTTTATTTATTATGGGATAACCAAAATTCAGACAGTAGATCATTTTATCAGCGTTTCATTCAGAGAAATCTGCTAAGTTTCTACAGCACCTGCATGGCGAACCTTCTTCCGTTTTGGTGACAGCATAATTATATTGAAATTTATTTATGCCCACACTAATTTATCTTCTCCAACAAATAGCCAGTTTTGAGAGATGAAGGAATTTCTTTTCTAATAAAGTATGGAAGTCAGATTATACTAAATAGCAGGTTTAATAAAGTTTATGATCAAGCCACTACTTGTATTACTTTTATAGCAAAAAACTAGTATTTGTACCCCAGTATCTTGGCTTACATTTCGTTATTCTAAAAAAAAAAAATCGATATAAATATCTTAGAAATAATACATCAATTGGATATTAAAACTCTGTTTTAACCGAAATGAAATCCTAACGTTTTATTGCTTATTTAATAATGTTGAGGGGAAAACCTTGACACCAGGAATAATTTGGGATGTATGTTTTGCAGACTTTACACGATTGGAACGTTTTAGCCAATAACTATAGTAAAAACTGATAGCATTATAGGCAATAAAAATATCAAATAGGAAGAAGATACGAGGAGCTGGCATATGTATGTTTAAAAAGAGGAAGGCTTTCTGGAATATTTACATTGGAGAGCTATAAATCTGGAGTTAGAGCTAGTGTTGCTGCCATTCTTTTACCAAGAGTCGAGCATAAAAATGAATGTGCCCAGAGGTTCAGGCCACCTGTGACCTCATCTGTCTATGGCAGTGTCTCTCTCGCTCCCACTTTGTTCCCATCTCTCTTACTCACCATCTTACAGTTATTCCATCGCTTCTTCCATATCTCTCCCAGTAGGCCATTTCATACTCTCCTATCAATATCATTCTTCCTTCACTACTACATCTTCCACAGAGAACATGTTGCTAAACGCCTTTGAATATTGATGATAAGAAGCAATTCAGTACCATATCTCTGTCTGCTTGGGTACAAAAAGTACTATTTTACCCTTGAATTTTCATGTACTGCAAGCCTTCTAATAGAGTTTCGTGTCTTCTGAGGTAAAAGAACTTAAAAGTTGTTTCCAATACGAAACCGAAAGCACATGCGTAGAGCCGTCAGTCCTCCTAACCATCGTCTATTGTGCCATTTCCTCTATACATCCCTTCCACAATATCTGTTATAGGTTATTTTTCATTATCACTTAAAACCATTAATTTCGTCAAACATAGCTCACCCACTTTGTTGATGCTCTTCTGAATATTCGATTTATAAACAAAACCATATTCGTAAATAGATATTTCCTCTATTTCAAATCCGTTGACGAGTGAAGTCATCTTTTTGTACTTTTGAGGTCTCGAGATTAGAACGATATTTTTAGCTCCTACTTGTGTCTGTCATCGTTTGATAGCGTTAGGTGGCCTTGATGGCCGAGAGGACCCTGGTTTAAGTCCTCGCATATATTTTAGCATTTCTCTCTTATAAAAAAAGGATAATTAAAATACTAATTATGTATCCATATTAACTATACTTTTTTTAAAAATATTAGGTCTATCTTACTTTAAGCAATAAACTGATATTAATGTTCCACTCAAACCATTGACATGGAGAGTCGCATTACGGAACTGGTAGGAGGGTTTGTCTTGTCCTGTGAGTAAGATTCTGTTAGTCGTTAACGGCCAATTTTTAACGTTGTTGTTTTCTACTGATAAGTTTCTTGGTTGAAGACCATAAACAAATTATCTTTTCTACTCTCTAAGTTTCTTATTTGCAGTTTTATAATTTAGGTTGGATTAAATTTATTATTCTTGTGATGTATTTGTTAATACGTATTTCATCTGGGATAGAATATATAAGTCTTTTGTGCGATGTCGTAAGTTCTAAGTTGTGTGGCTAGTTTTGATAGTCCATCAGCTTGTGCTGATAAAAAATCAACACAACAATTATAAAATCTTGTTACTTCAGGGAAAATATACTCAAATGACGAGAAAATTATGGTGACAATATTTCCTCTTATCCCATTTCTTATTAGGCTTGTACAAATACGCAGTGGCAAAGAAATTTTCTATCGAAGAAACAATAAAATTTCTCCTGTTTTTTCCTAATGTATTTGATGAATGCTAGTAACAATCACGTATTAAAGAAATCTAAATTTTATTGGACGCTACGCCTCTCTTTGCGTGATCAGATGTAGGAAATATTTATGATATTGATGCACCAGCTGATGTTGAAGAGGTGGGCTAGTTGTTTACGTTTATTGGTTAGTTAATTATGAACGGCTATGGAACTACCTAATAGGATTTAGCATGTTTGATGTGAGCTGGAGTGTAACAAGCTTGATCTACATACTAAAGGTGACCTCCTCCTACTAAGGTGCAATGTTCATTCGATACTATGTTAACGCCTCCTTTATTATACGTAGAAATAATTAAGATTATAGTTGTATTAGTTATGCTTTAGTTAGGTTAAACTTATCGTGAAAAATGGAAGGTATGTGCTTGAACGATACACATAAAATTACCTCACACTCTCTTCTCCACAACACCCTTCGAAAGAACAGTTTTTAAACTAGATTTTTATTTATTTATTTGTTTTGTACCACAGTTCGGAAGAAATGAATATCTTTTGGTATAAATTAGAGGGAATAAATATATTGTCCTCCCTGACAAAAATCTGGAAATGGGAACTAAATTTTTCTTTTGGAACGTTGATGCATATTACAGAGGCTCGGGTTAGCCATGAGAGTTAAAGCGTTGACCTTAATATCATATGGAAAACCTAGAGTGGCGAGTTCGATTCCCGCTTGGGCAAAGGAATTTATTTATTTAGTTACGGAATTCATTAAATAAAATCCTTAGTCCCATCCTGGCTAGAAAAGGGTGGTGCCTGTAGATAACCCGTCCCAATCAGCCTTAATTTGAAAAAGTGGGCGTTAATAAATAATTTAATGTATTATTTATTAAGGCCCTCTTTATGCTACTGTGGCTAATTGGGACGGGCTTTCTACAGGTTATCACCATTTTCTAGCTAGGGTGGGATTAAGGATTTTATTTAATGAGTTCGTCACTAAATAAATTCCTACTTGAAAATTATATGGTTTCGCAAACTACAAACATCATCACTGGGCGCCAATGAGTGATTCATACAGTAGACGGCCTGCTCCAGAAGTCACGTCGGAATTTTCTGGATGTAAACCTCTTTGGTTACCTTATTTGGGTTTTGCTTTTCTAGTTATAGAGGTAAAATAAATATAAATAACTAGTGAATGCCTTTTTAAAAAGCTCTTTTATTTAAAATTATGAATATTTATGGGGATAACAGATCTATCTAATAAGGGAATAACAAGTGTAGGAAAATAAGACATTCTAAAGGGAATAAATATTGATGGTGTTCTTATCTGTAGAACGGATGTTCTGGAAAAGTAACTGTAGACCAGGGTTCGCACAGAATCTTCTTTACTTATATTACGTCCATAACCGTTATGGTAGAGTTACGGGAGCTCCAACCATTTTTGTTTACCATCTAATTCTTAAAAGAACAGTTTCAAGACGCTGTTATTCGTGGTAACTTTCAGGCAGTAACACCTTAACTGTTGAGCAGTCGTTTTGAGGTAAGTTATTTATTTAAAATTTAGTGAAGCATGCGATCAATGTGAACCCACTCAGTGGTAGAGAAAAGATCTTAAAATTTGATTTGATATTTCGTTTTAGACGTAAATGGCACATTCTCGACGACAGAGAAAAAATGAGATCCCCAAATTATTTACATCGAAAACTAATAGCCTAGTTAGTAGGGCTCTGAGTTAAAAATCGTAACCATAGAAATTAATAAATAGGTCAGTATCTCTTTCGAAAACATATTGAGGTGTTTCATTTAGTAAGAAATAAATTTGTTGTAATTAATTTGAATCGTGCTGTTTGCACTACTGCGTTGAGATTCATCAACAAAAGCTGGGATTCAAATTTCGAAGTATACATACTCCCAGTAATCACACCGAGTCTGATGCTAATGTTGACATTTTCCATAACCTGCCGATGAATAATTTCAACGTTTTAGGCGGTATTCGAACTAGGCTCCAATGAAACCTACTAAATACAAATTCACGCCTTTCATAACTCAATTTCACTGATTCAGTCTAATTATAACATGTAGCGTTTTGAAAATAAGTTTACATGATTAAAAAGGACTGGTGTAAAAAGCAAATTCATTGATGGTTCATGGACTTGGCATCCATGTTGCCGTATTAGAGGGGTTTTGCAACCCCTTTAGGGATAGGATAAAAATAAAGACGAAGTCTTTTAACTAAAAATCATTTCAGCACCTCAGAGTGTAATGTTTACTTGATAGTTGCTGAACACGATGACTAAATAACCCCTACGAGGCCATGTTTCAACGTAGTTAATGTCTGAAAACGAATGCTGGATACGAAAGAGAATCGAAAATCATAAGTATTTCTCTTCTACTCAACGGAACTAATATTATTAATTATTTAAATTAGCTTTCAGTTTAAGCAACTACATTTATTTGGTGGTGAGGGTGATGAATCAGGTTAATCAGATACTCTATTTTATGGTTACTTACAATTTATTCCTTAAAAACGCTTAGAGCTTTCGGAAATTAAATTCCCATCCTTAGAATGTTTGAGCGTAAGGCTTGCCTATTGAGTTGCTACCTGGCAGACCCTGTCGATACACTCTAAACAACGATGCCCAATCGAGACGGATTATCTACAGACTAAAAAAGTCCGTCACGCAGGGGCTGCGTAAACTAAGCAGATTTCCCACGTGAAGTTATACAATAGAGAAATCTCCATGCGAGAGCCCAACAGTTACGGCCGAACTAGCTTTTGGCGGGAAACTCACTCGTCCGTTACACTTAATAAAAATGCAAATATCTCGGTTAATATTCAAGATAGAGAATAAATGTATAGAACAATATTTATAGTAAATTTAATTTGCAATTAGATTGGTTCTATACAATGTTTTGATCCGACGTATGGTAACGGAGATATTTCGAATTTTTGAAAATCTCCCCTCTAAACCCCCCCCCGCCCACTGGTCCGATTTCAGCTATTAACGAACTTGATCTCTTTTTTGGCATAAAACGTTTAAATATCGATGGTAACAATCAAACAAAAATTGCGACCGCTAGAGCGTTAACAGACAAATATATATATATATATATATATATATATATATATATATATATAATTTTGAACGGACTTCATTTTCGTCATCTCCTGGGTAGCGTCATTTCCCTTGAGGGAAATCTGCTAAAATTATTGTTCAAGGTATTCATAAAGTTGTGTGTCTATAAAATTGTAGTACTCATGTACTCGTGAAGCGCATGACGGATTCTTTTACCACTTCAAATGTTTATTGTAAATTGAACGATTAACATACAACGACCAAATCCACCGCACTAGTGATTCACGTACATTTTCACATATCTGTTAAAGTGTTATAATTTATAATACTTTCAACGTTTTTAATTATTAATCATTATTCTCCATTACCAAGGCATACATATCCCAGGGCCATCATCAATTTATACTGAAACATACGAATCGCCATTAAAGCGAAGTGTGAAATAATTAATAATAATTTTGTTAAGCCTCAAATCACCCCACTCCTATTTATCTGATTTTTAACAGAGAGTAAATATTATAGAAAGAGAATAACGGTTAACATAAGTCAAAGTTATGTGTTATGCTACAATTCATTGAAGAAACATTTCTTAAGAGAATGTCCATCGATCCTACCCAGGAGATGACGAAAATGAGGTCCGTTCAAAACTGTGTATATATATATATATATATATATATATATATATATATATATATATATATATAAAACCGCTCTGGCGGTCGCAATTATTGTCTTATCGTTACCAAACTTGATATATAATCGTTTTATACAAAAAAAAAAAAGATTAAATTCGTTAGCGGCTGAAATCAGTCATGGGGAAGGCGGGGGGGGAGGGGTAGAGGGGGAGAATTTCGAAAATTCTTAATATATCCGTTATATGCGTCGGATCCAAAAATTGTATAGAACGAATATTATTGCAAATGTAATGTTCTTTAAATGTCGTTAAGTATATTTTTTCAATATCTTGACTTCTAACTGAAATATTTGCATTTATTTGTTTTCGGTCTTCAGTAAAGACCCACTCCTACTAATAGAATATTAACAATATTCTATTATGTTTTGAAGCACTTTATTTGAAGCTTAAATACCAAATATTGTTCTCATTGAACTTTTAAGTTTTGAGATAAATGCAAATACATGGCGCACGTGGGAAATCTGCTTAGTTAACGCAGCGTCTGCGTGATAGATTTGTTCTTAGTTTTATCAATTGAATATACATATGGAGCGTCTGTATGTTTTCGGAGTAGTAAATGTGGACCTATGTGGTAGAAGAAAATCCAGAAAAATGGTTTCACCACAATCCTTGTGATAAATTTTCTATTTTAATAATACGTTTTGAGATATTAAGTCCTTTAATTTAATATTAAATAAATAAGCTACAAGAGTTAAAAGGGTTGAGAGGATGTAGAGCAAAGAGCCATAAATTAAAATCCAACCACTTAGCTCCTTCACAGCCCACTGAAACAAACAACTACTTAACAAGACACAAATAATATCATAAATGAAATTTGTAAAAACAGGAAGTCTTTCAAAAAATAACATTGTTTGTGTAAATAGTTGTGTGCATAATTGAAAATGTAAACAGCGACCATAATTCAGAATGTAATGAAGAATGTGAATTATCCTTAGTTCAGATGAAAATGTTATATATATATATATATATATATATATATATATATATATATATATATATATATATATATGTATTATATAAACCAAAAACAATATTTAAATTAATATTTTATTGTTCTACTTAATATGAAAGCAGTATAATAATGAATTTAGAATAAATGTGTTGGAATTTTTTTAAATTAAAAAAAAATCTCTGTTATTATGAGACCGAACGAAAAGTAGTATGTAACTGTTCTTTTTGTAATTACACTATACAAGTTTGTCTGTACATTTTCTCTGTGTTCATTCAACCATAAAGATGATATTTGTTAATGCGTCCAGGGCGACGGGTGGGGGTTAGAGGAGTGGCTTTGAAAGTTCGAAATATCTTAATTAATGTGAGATGGATCAAAAAATCCAATAGTAACAATTTTAATAAATATTCTGCAATTGTCGTTCTAAACACTGTTTCCTTAACTGGAATATCATGCGAGCTATTTGTTTGTTTATGTTTTTAGATTTTAGTATAATGGTTCTTAGTTTCTGCAACTTAGTCATTAAAATCTCACGTCCAGCTTACATTTCAATTTATGTTTACAACGGCTTCTTACTACAGGATAAATAGAAAATAGATGGTGAGATTAGATTTCTATTGTGTCATTGCTGGACGTGGGTCTCCGCTTAGATTACGCTGACTTACGCGACCCATTTTATTTTCTAGTCGCTAGTGCAAAATTGACTGTGCTATTAACTTGTGCGAGAAGTATTGTGGTTCATCATTTCTTCAAATGATGAGAAATTATTTAAAACTTTCGATTTTTAGCGGATTTCCCTTAAAGGAAATCAGCTATTAAGGTCGTTCTCATGAGGTGATTTTTGAAAAATTTCCTCAAATGTCCATCGATCCTACCCAGGAGATAACGAACATGAGGTCCGTTCAAAATTATATATATATATATATATATATATATATATATATATATATATATATATATATAAGCGGTCGCAATTTTTATTTGATCGTTAACAAACTCTCTATTTAATCATTTAATGTAAAAAGGAAGATCAAGTTCGTTAGTAGCTAAAATCGGATGAGTGAGAGGGGGGGGGGCTTAGAGGGGGAATTTTGAAAACTCAAAATATGTCCGTTACTATAAGTCGGATCAAAAATTTGTATAGAACCGATCTTATTGCAAATTAAATGAGCTATAAATATTGTTCTACAGATATTTTCTGTATCATGAATATAAACCCAAGATATTTGGATTTTATAGTTTTCAGCCTTCGTGAAACCCCCACTTCTACTAATGTTAAACTAACAATAATCGGTTATGTAATAAACCACATTAATCGAACCTTAAATACCAAATATTTTTTTCGATATTGCAAACATGTTCTGGGACCCACCCTTCCCGCCTTAAGTTTTTGGACTACTTAAATTTGCTTGATTGAGATAAAAATTATTCTGATTCATTACAAATTACAGTACTAGATATAGTAAATAGTTTTCAATCAAATTAATATGCTATATTCTGATAAGTTTCAGTAATTGTTTTTCTTTCCGGTGCGAGTCGGGTTGCCAGACCGGTTTGTTTGCATTACCGACGCTTCCCGCCAAGAGGAAAAAGATTTATTTTATGGTTTGTATTTATTTACTTAATATTCAAGGTGGTGTTGTGTTACCAATATGCAGATTTATCTATTATTAAACTTCACGAGGGAAATCTGCTTAGTTTACAAAGCCCCTGCGTGACGGGCATTTTTTTCTCGTTCATGTAAAATTTGTCTCGTAGATCTCAATTTGATGATATCTACTAGAGTTTGCTGATTCAAATAATAAATACACTTGCTATTGAGATATTTGTAATTTAAAATAATAACTATTGTTGTTATTGATATATTTGCTTTGCTATCCACTAATATGGTGGTTATAGATGGAGGAGGTTATAGAGCGGTTAAGACTCCTCTCTGCTAATAGCTTATAATGAGCTAATTAGGCTCCTACAAGCTTACAAAGGTATTTGTCAGAATTATGCTTTCTCCGAGATTCTCCATTAAATCCCATTTAACGCCCAGTTATTTCTCTTCATGGCTATCCTTTATGCCATATACCAGCCATAACGAAGCGGTAACTCAGGCCCAATAAATAATTAAGCCAACAAAGATGCAGGCAAAATGTATCGTGAAGGCAGTCCTTTATGAATTGTTACCATGAGTGGAAAGGACTTCCTTCCAAGGTTTCATTCTGATGAATCCTACATTTTCCATGAAATTGTGTAATAATCCAATTAAAAAGTGAATAAAGAGCTTTTAATAAAAAGATAAAACGTTCAGTGTAACAGTTAAGTCAGAAAATAACACTAGTCATACAAGTAACAATTAACACAAGAGAAAGATAAGGGTGTTGCGTGTTGATAAAGTGTATGCATGAAATAATGTAATAATAAGTTATATGTCAATTTCTTTTTTATACTTTTCTTTATTTTGCCTGTTATTCTCAGGAATCTGAATTTGTTTAATAGTCATAAGGATAGGGCGGGGGGGGGGGGGCTGAGAGAATTTGGAAAATTCGAAATATTTCCGTTATTATAAGTCGAATCTAAAAACTGTATAGAACCAATGTTATTGCAAAAAAAAATGTACTAAAAATGTTGTTATAAACATGCATTCTCTATCTTTAGTATTAACGGAGATATTAGCATTTTTTAGTATTCGGCCTTTAGGAAAACCCCACTCCTACTCATGTCATATTAACAATAAGCTGTTATATTATGAAGCATTTTATTTTAAGTCCAAATACAAAATAATGTCCTCTCTCATTTAACATTAACGTTTTGAGATAAATGACGCACGTGGGAAGTCTGCTTAGTTAACGCAGCCCTTGCGTGACGGACTTTTTAAAATTATTTTAATGGCGTTTAGTGACCCATATAATAAATAAATATGTTCTTATCATAGTGATATGTTTTATTAATAAATATTAAAGACTTGTTGTTATAGGGATAGTATTATTCCATGCATATTCATATTATGAATAAATTGATCCAAGCATTATTGTATTTAGTCTTTATAATTAGGTGTCATAACGCCCAAAAAAAAACTATTTATTTTCGTTATTTAAAAAAAAATGTCACATCACCAATAAATAAAATTATATTTAATTAACGTTTAATAGACCTAAAATCCGTCTTATAATGGTTTAGAAATATAGTAACAACTAATTCAAATGATTTTCTTCGTGGTCTAGAATCCTACGTGTCATGTGAACAACAGAAAGGAATAAATGGATGAATATCCTAACATGATTTTGAATGTAAATTTTTAGAAGGCCCGACATTCCATCGATACACACCTTTGAAAAGAACTTTCCAAACAATATCAGCATGTCGAAGTTATCAGCAGAGGTCATGCCCTACCATGAGTTGTCTATTCAAAGTGAAAAGTTTTACACTCTTTTGTGCTTTTTTCAATGCCTTTGAATAGAATCTGTCTAGATCGGATATAATGGGATATGAATGTCGACTGAGATACATTTAAACTAGATACCCCATTGAAGAATCTCATAAACATATATATAATTTCTATACCATTTCTCACCTGAACAATACATGAAAGAATATGCTTCATTTTCGGAATACATTATGATTATATTAAAGCAAAGTTTACGACAAATGCCTATTTGGTATTACCTAATTTCTACCACTACCAAATGAAATTTTATTCAAACAGTTTTGCATGTAGTTAACGTAGTTCTGAAATATCTTGAATTTAAGACTTTTTTGGAGAAGCCTGTTGGATAATCTCAGAAACAACTACTCATCAGTATCATAATCAAATATTAACCAAAAAAAGTTAGTGTTCAATAACGAAGGGTCAGAGTTTGGGGAAAGCACTTTTATATCAAACTTTTCAAAACCTAGTTTTCATGAGAATTTCATCACTGGAGTGGGGAATAAAAATACTGGTATACTACTTCCTCACTCCAAAGAAATCAGACATAATATCAAAATGTTTTTATGCTTTTCTCAGGAACAGTAAAAAAAAAGAGGAATGGCTTTCATACAGTTCTCCCAAAAATATGTCATTTATGAATTTTCCTTTGGAAAAAGATAGACCATTTAGAGACATCTACAATTTCCAGATAAGGTCCTTGATTTAATTACTTTCGTTCTATTTACAGTACTGATGGGAAGTTTTAAATCCCCTTTTCTTCAAGTTTCTGCAATTAAGCGTTATTTAGTTTTTGACTTCATTTGACATATATTTGGGAGTTATAGTGATCTATCAAAGTTTGGTGTCAATAATCCAGAGAACGTTTTATTATTTTTTTGAAATTCAGAGTATTTGTTACTTATCTTCTCCATACCGCATCTCTGGGAAAAATCCATAGCTATCTATCTGCTCCAGGCATCATCACTCCTAACACGCTCTCGCCATCTTCTTTAGCCGAATTAAGATCTCTTGAATTCGAAGGTGCCTGTTGGGAACAAGTTTCTACATACAATTGGAGCAGAAAGTCAGGAGAAAAATATTTCTATTTTTTTCTCTATTAAAGGACGTAATTACTATTTGTTCGTTCACCCATCTTAAATAAATCCAATAATTTATGATATTCAGCCCGTTTCTTGGACAATGCTAAAAGGTATTTGGTGAGATAACATGTCATTCCCTCACGTATTCGTTTCATTAGAAACTAAAGGATTCTAAGTTAAACCAAATGTAGGACATATTCTACTATAAAATGAAAATACAATTTTTGAAAGCAAATTGGATTAAAATGCAGCACTTGTGGGAGGAACATTTATTTTTTTCTAGGACATTATGTTTTGATGCAGCCTTTTAAGATAGTATTATGGTGGGATATACGTATACACACCCAAAGTATTGTGCTAAATCGTTCTCATTTAACGGTTTATATTTGCCCCAAAGGTTGTTAAATGACGACATGAAGATCTCATAGATGCACACAAGCACGCTCGCAAGCAAGCGAGGACGCACTCATATGCGCATTTGACTAATTTATCAAAAATGGGATCATATGTTGATATATCTTAATTCCTTATGCGTATTCACCCCACCCACATCGTACTGCTTCGTAACTCCTGAATTTGAGTAAGTGAAAGTTCTGAAACTAAGCCATTCCTTAGTTAATAAAACACTATATTAATTTATCAAGGCTTCAAAAGGGAGGTGTCTGGAAGTAAATAATTCTCTTCACCGTGACTAGCGCTGGGTACTTAATATTTAATAGACGGCAAGTCCATAAATTTCGAATAAGGGTGGTAGTATAGAAGCTACTCACACCTTACATCTCCTACTGAATGTTGATGGGATCGATATCAAGGACTCATGAAGATGCAATCATTGGTTAATTTTTATCCCTTGAGAGATCCCTACGGTGTACCTTGAAGATCTAATTAGGCAATATCTTTAATTTGAAAAATTGAAGTAAGAATTTTAAAGATGGCGTTAAAACCATTTTAACCTATGAATTTCTCATATGTAATGAGAGGATGGCAACCCTATCAGATCCCAATATAATGCAATTCTAATCCATTTCCTTTTAAGATGCTTCATGTTATTACTTATTAAATTAAAGACCTAGTGAATTAATTAAAAAAAGAAAAGAAAGAGAATTCATTTGAATTGTGAATCCTGTAATAATTATTTTAAGATATTCTATTGATATTGTGACGTGGAAGGGTGGATGTGGGATAGAATGAGAGAATATTAATTTTAGAAGAACCATGATTCATTAACGAGGATCACCAAGGATGTGGAGAGGGCAATTCCGATGTTTTAAAATAATTTTGGAAATAAAATGACAGAAAGTTGGCAAAACGTCTATTTGCACAAAGTATATCCATCTAAAAAATGGAATTAATTGAAATTAATAAAATATTGGAGAGGGTTGTGAAGCCTGAAAATAGTTTGTTAGGAGAAATATCTGATTGGTGGTAAGAGCCCACATGGGGTAGTACGGCCTAGACCAGCCCCCTCCGCCTAGTGTCACCTGTTGCCGAATGCACATTTCAGACATTCTTTCCATCTTAGTAAGCTGTGGATGAAATAATTTTGCATGAAGCAAAATTACACGTACATAAAAGTCCGTCAAGCAGAGGCTGCATTAACTAAGCAGATTTCCCAAGTACCTCACGTTTCAAAACGTAAAAGATCAATGAGAACAATATTTAGTATTTAGGCTTCAAATAAACTGGTTGGTTATGTAACAGCTTATTGTTAATATGGCATGAGTAATAGCAGGGGTTTACTGAAGGCCAAAAACTAAAAAATCCAAATATCTCGGTTAATAAACAAGTTGGTGAAATATCATACATAACAACATTTATAGAACATTAAACTTCCAATAAGATTCTTTTATACAATTTTTCGATCCGACGCATTTTAATTTCCATAATTTTCTCCTCTAAACCCCCTAACCACCGATCGGATTTCAGTCATTAACGAACTTGATCTTTAGTTTTGCATATAACGATTAAATATTGAGTATGGTAATGATCAAACCACAATTACTACCGCTAGAGTGCTTACACACACACACACACACACACACACACACACACACACATATATATATATATATATATATATATATATATATTTATATATATATATATATAGTTTGGAACAGACCTCATTTTCATCATCTCACGGGAAGGATCAATGGACCTTTGAAAAATATTTCAAAAACCACGTCATGAATACGACCTCAATAGCTGATTTCCCTTAAGGAAAATCTGTCAAAATGTTGTGGTCCCCTGATGGTTAACTTCTCTGTATTGAAGAAAGCGATACATAACACTGGAGTATTAACGTGTAGTGAGTGAGTGGATAGGATCTTCCCAGAGGACATCTATAACCAATGCACCGAACTATTATCGAGTGGAAGAATGGAATTCTGGAAAAGGTTTTGTTGAATACGAGCTGTAAGGCGGATCAAACTAGGTGATATTAACTCGACAATCGATCTTCAAATCGAAAAGATTTAGGATAAAAATATATACATAAAAAGTATAAAACTAGGCAGGTCATATGTTCATATGTGTTACAAATAATCTAACTTGGTTAATTATTTTATGTTATTATGGTAAACCTAGAGTGGCGAGTTCGATTCTTGCCTGGACAAAGGAAATTATTTACTGACGAAATTCATTAAATAACGTCCTAAAATCCCACCCTGGCTAGAAAAGGGTGGGTAACCTGTAGATAACACGTCCCAATTAGCCTGAGTTGCAAAAAGTGGACGTTAATAAATAATAATAATATTTTAAGTTTTTGTCTTTAAAAATATTTATATTGATAGGTAGTGGTTGTAGAGTGTATGTGTAAGTTTAAAGATAAAGTACACCAGTCTAGCTAATATCTCACCAATCATTAGAGACTTACAGAAATTACTGGACAGCTGAACCTTTTAGTATAAATTGTGCAACCATACCATTTGCGTTCATGATATTTTCTAGTTGTTCCTTTATTCTATTTCAAAATAGCCCTTATGTTTACATCTATAAAACTAATGCAATCTGGAAAAAAATGGTGGGACATTCTATGAAAATTCAATAAAAGTTTCTCCGTGGCTACATATATGGAATGAAAGTTTCGGATTTTCATCAGAATCTAATGAATATAAAATTCGTTGGCTCAACAACCCATGAACGGCAAGGTCTGCCAACAAAAATTACTGTTGACAAAATTTATTATTAAATAAGGCAACAATCAACACTTGAGTCATGAAATATTTTGATATTTTTAACCCTCAGACCTACAATTAAGCATGTGTGTTGAAAACAAATACAAAGCTTTATTCTAGGGAAGCTGGCAGGTAGAGGAACAAACTAATCTGGATGTATACAGTAGGCCTGTTTTCCTCTACATATGTTTATTTTGACAGTGCACTTTCAGTGCTTGTTGATACAAACAAAATTTCGTCACGCAGGGGCTGCGTAAACTAAGCAGATTTCCCACGTGAAGTTTTACAATAGAGAAATCTGCCTAATAACAGCTGTAGTAGTAAGTAACCTCTAAACCCATTCACGAGAGGGGCGAATAATTACAAAAACGGCCGCCAGAGCTCACGGCGGAAAGTCCGAACATAGCCACTGCTGCCGAGCACATGCAGAATACAAATGCAAATATCTCAGTTAATATTCAAGATAGAGAATAAATGTATATAACAATATTTATAGTAAATTTAATTTGCAATAAGATTGATTCTATAATATTTTTCGATCCGACGTATAGTAACGGAGATATTTTGAATTTTCAAAAATCCCCCCCTCTAAACCCCCCCGCCCACTAGTCCGATTTCAGCCATTAACAAACTTGATCTTTCTTTTTACATAAAACGCTTAAATATGAAGTTTGGTAAGGATCAAACAAAAATTGCGACCGCTAGAGCGTTAACAGACAAATATATATACAGTAGAGCGTCGTTTATCCGAACTAATTGTGATCGCGCACGTTCGGATAATCGATTTGTTCGGATAACTAGTTTTTTTTAAGAAAATAAGATAATTGTATAAAACACTTGGTATTCATCATTACAATTACATATTACATATTAAAATACATACTTCCGACGCGCATGAACTGTTGTCTAGAACTGACCTGCAAAAAGAGTAGGAGAGGCGGAAGGGCTGACATCCCGCGTTTCCAGCCGCGGAGTAGACTTCCATTTCAGGGAAGTCCTTTCTGCTAAAAAGTTATTCACGCTCTAAACAGGGCATTGCTTCAAAGAATACATATTCTTGAAATTTTCAACTTCTTCATTCTGTATATAATACAGCATGCAAATTGAAATATGTAGTTAAAAAAAAAAAAAAAACTTTCCAAAGCGCGTTCGGATAATTGACGTTTCGGATAATTGACGTTCGGATAAACGACGCTCTACTGTATATATATATATATATATATATATATATATATATAATTTTGAACGGACCTCATTTTCGTCATCTCCTGGGTAGGATCGATGTACATTTGAGGAAATTTTTCAAAACTCGCGTCATGAGTACGACCTCAATAGCTGATTTCCCTTAAGGGAAATCTGCTAAAAAACCTATGGAAATCATGTAACCAACACTATTATTTAAATTAACAATCTTAACCTAATGATCATGATTAAAATACAAGGTAACGGTCACAGAATATCACAGATAAAACGCAGGAAGTCAATACGTCAGACATTTACCAGAGGAAAGTGTCCCTGGAAGCATGAACAAAAAGCAAAAAGTCCGTCACGCAGGGGCTGCGTAAACTAAGCAGATTTCCCACGTGAAGTTTTATAAAAGAGAAATTTCAGAATAGAGAGTCAAACAGTTACGGGAAGGACCCAAATTAGCTCTTGACGGAAACCCACGACTAGACCCGAAGTTAGCCGATCTCATCTCAGAAGCTGAAAACAGAAAAATGCAAATATCTCGGTTAATATTCAAGATACAGAATAAATGTATATAACATTATTTATAGTAAATTTAATTTGCAATAAGATTGATTTTATATAATTTTTCGATCCGACGTATAGTAACGGAGATATTTCGAATTTTCGAAAATCCTCCCCTCTAAACCCCTCCTCCCATTGGTTCGATTTCAGCCATTAACGAACTTGATCTTTATTTTTGCATAAAACGTTTAAATATCGAGTTTGATAACGATCAAACGAAAATTGCGACCGCTAGAGCGTTAACAGACAAATATATATCTATATATATATATATATATATATATATATATAATTTTGAACGGACCTCATTTTCGTCATCTCCTGGGTAGGATCGATGGACATTTGAAGAAATTTTTCGAAACTCGCGTCATGAGTACGACCTCAATAGCTGATTTCCCTTAAGGGAAATCTGCTAAAACCAAAGAATCGAAAGTTATAATAAGAATTGTGTAGAATCAATCTTATTGCAAATTTAGTGTCGTATTTTATTTAACTGAAAAGTTGAACGATTATTTATTTATTTATTGGAGCTTCGCAGCTTCGGCGATGTTGCTCTAAACCAGGGGTCTCCAAACTACGGCCCGAGGGCCACATTCGGCCCGCGGAGAGCTAGCATACTTGAAAACTCCTTATAGAGAACATATTTTTTATAGCAAATTAAATTTAGTTTACTGAAGTATTCTAATTTTATGTTGAATAGTTATTAATATGACATCTACTTTGGTATGGTCATGGGCTAACTACTCATAACATTGTTGTAGGCTTATTGTTATTATTTTTGTGATAAGTTGGATAAAGAAACACAGAATTGTAATGAGTAAAGACATGTATAATATGCAGAAAATATAACTTCAGTATATAATAACTAACAAATTAATGAAATGAATCCAACTAACATTTTATTTATTTTAAATAAAAACATAACTTATAACAAGCATAATGACATATGAAATACTAATGAGATTTATGTAATTGAGATTTTCCACTGACAATAGTTTGTAGTTGTGGACTAATTTTACTTGTACCAATTATTAAAAGAGATTTAAGATGCTCATCAGTTAATTTAGATCTGTAAACATTTTTTGTGTACTTCATTTTCTCACACAAATAAGTAGTACCAAAAACAAAAAACTCACTGGCCCTCGGAACTTACTGGAGTAATCAGTATGGCCCTAAGGCTGGAAAGTTTGGAGACCCCTGCTCTAAACAAAAGCATTTGTAACTTAAAAAACAAAACAATACAAACAAACAAAATTAAGCAAAACACAAAACACAAAAAGAAAACAAAACAGATAAGGAACACAAAACGCAAAAGGAACACAAACCAGAAAAGGAACACAGAACACAAAAGGAAAAAAAAAAAGATGAAATCAAAACAGAAATGGGAAAGAAATAGAAACGCAACTCAAAACAGAACTGGACAAAAAAAATTAGAACACAAAGGGCGAAATTAAACACAAAAACTGAATGAAACACAAAATTTTATTACCAATCAAATTTAATGTTCTACAAATGTTAAATACCTTTGATCACTAATATTAACCGAGATGTTTGGATTTTATAGTTGTCAGGCGTCTGTAGACCCCCACTTTCGCTCTATACATTGGTATAGAGTTCTCTCATTGGAGAGAATATATAATGAAGGGTCTTATTCCAAGCTTAAATACCAAATATTGTTCTCAGCAGTTCTTTCCTACATAAGATAGATACAAGAACGTTGTTTAATGACGTCAACAATTAAGATCTTAACTCGAAAATGTTTATTTAATCTATACTCGATATTTAGCCGTTACAGTCAACAATAAATATCACATTTGTTAATGGCTGAATTTGGCTTATTTATTCTTACAATTATCGCATCGACTGGGGCTAATTATGGACGCATCAGTTAAATTCCCATAATCCCTTTATTATATGTACGTAAGTATGCTCATTTCTGCAAATATTTTCAGTATTGTTCTACATTATAATTTTTTGAAAATGTTGTTTTGTTTCAAGTAGTGTAATAAGCGGTTGATGGCTAAAATATCTCCGCCATTATGAGCCAGTTTGTTTGAAAAATGTTAAAGATTCAATTTTATTAAACAACTGATGTTCTGCAATTGTGTTCTACATATTTCCTCGTAACTCAAATATTAAATGTTGTATCCCTACTTTCTTATTTTCAATCTTCTGTTAACCCTCACTTCTACTCGTGAAATGTTTATTTAGAAATAGAGAATACAGGGTGAGATGGCATCAGTGTGGGGTAAGTCTCTTGTCTCTTACTTGACGTAGCTCCTGCGAGACGGATTTTATTCATTGAATCAGAAGTATTACCACTTAACCAACTCATGGGAGCTCGG
Organism: Riptortus pedestris; assembly: GCA_019009955.1. Lineage (NCBI taxonomy): Eukaryota > Metazoa > Arthropoda > Insecta > Hemiptera > Alydidae > Riptortus > Riptortus pedestris. The sequence goes on along the minus strand of CM032228.1, from coordinate 154,187,699 downwards.
GAAGCTTTGCCTGGCATTGCATTTTGGCAGACCGTTTGACGGCAATGACGATGATACACTGCGCTTCGTCACGTAATACATTTTTGTTGTTGAAAATTGAAAGTAAATTTCAAAAACAGAAATGCGACTCCAAAGGTAGTGGCGATCTGTGTGCTTCTACAGAATGTGCGTAAGAAGAATATTTCGACCATACAAGGAACTCAGAATAGCAAATGATGCAATATTTAAACCGGCAGTAAATAGTTAAGCCTGGGGTTGTTGCCACAAGAGTTATATCCGCCCCCACTAATGTATCCATAATTTAACAGTCGTTCATAATTTTCAGACTAGTTTCATGTCTGAGAGAAGCGGAGGAAAGTCGTTTGAAAAGTCTGCTTGCAACTTGCTGGTAGTTCTGCAGGCAGTCATAAACTTTCTTTAAAACTGACCCCACAAACTTGAAACGACTTACACAGCTGGCCTTATCTTCCACAATGAGCGCTGATTTCACCCTCCCTCTACCGGTTCTGTCTCGAATCCCTTTAACCCATTGGACTCAACTCATTTAAAGTTACGTCTCCCAACAACTAACTAGAACCCTTACCTGCATTTAAAGAGCCTTCATTACAAAGCTGCACTAATGGCTGACCGTAGCAATTACTAAATGTCTTAATTACATCGAGTAGATATTGGTTGAACGCTTTTAGCATAATCATCAACACTGCGATTTCCTGCAAACCAATTAAATAAAATATTGTACATACGGGTAGTCAAGATCTGGTAGGCTTTTCTATTTTTCTGACCCAATACACATGCAAGTAGAGTATGATAATAATGTGAATTTATTATGAAGCAATCTCTTTTACTTGAATCAGAATGATGTGGTAAGAAAGGGTTTTATTAAGCATGAAGCGGTAAATTCATCAATGTTAAATGTATTTTGTTTACCTTCTTCTTATATTTTTCATTTACATTATCATTTTTGTCGTGTATTGTATTACCTTTTCATCTTTACAATCTGTCTATTATTTTGAAATTAATGCGCTCCCTCCTAAGTTAGTTTGATTGAAATACTGCTATTCAGACCTGCTTACCATTGTCGGAATTCGTTTCAGAATCACCTTTCAGCTTTGGTATACTTCCCTTCTGAGGCTCCGACATTCATATTGGTGTTTCCACACCTCAGATACATTTTCTACGAAGAATGTTAGGAACATATGTCGAAGGGATTCCCAACCAAAATGTAGTGTTTCCTTTGCAATCAATTCACCAGGTATATAGGACATATTTCCTTCTCTGTAGATAGGTACATAGTCCTTCTCTGTTTCCGCTAACCCTTTTCAGCATCTGCACTCAGAAAGTATCAGTTTTTTTTTATGTGTTCATATTCTATTACTCTGACATCTAGTAGAACATCACGATGGGCTGAATGTGAAGCTGATTTCAAAGTAACGGAAAGCATTGGAGTAGACCGAAAGTCAAATAATCTTATTAATGAAGAGCTTATTAATTTGCAAAATGTACGTTAATTCGATATTTTGAATACTTCTAGCGAATGAACAATCAACCCATGGATAACTTTTCATATTGATACCCTTAAATGGCAAATACACCATGTGTATTTGCGGTATAACGTACTCAAGGTTATACCAAATAGTGAATTAGCTGCAAGTATCAGTCTATTTCTCCCAAAAATTTAAATATCAAGCTTTATTTTAAAAAAAAAAATTGAATTATGCGTTATTAACAAATTTCCTTTAAAATATTTTATCTAATCTGTCTCCTTAAGTACATGAATACTAACAAAAAAATATTAGAGACATGAAAATCCACTAATTATTTAAAAAAAAAAAAACAAACAAACATCAAAACAAGTTATCCTTTAAAATTCCGAAGTTGCCGAAACTTTCTGAAGGTGTGGGGATGAATTACTTCTGAATACTGAGTTTTCATGGTTTTACGTTTTAAATATGCGTACAAATTGATTATTAATTTTAAGAAACGCGTTTTGGCTCAATAGATTCACATTAAATGCCCTTCTGGCTAGTTTCAAGCTGCAATCTAATAGAGTGCCATATAACCATGAAGGCAAGGAATAAATTACAAATTATTAACTGGTTTTAGATAAATGTAGTTAAAAGAAGTGGTTATAACTCTTCAATATAAAGGAAATCTAAAATAAGCTGCTTTCCAGGTTGAAATATATTAGAAGTAGATTAAATTTATAAACTCCTAGTTGAAGGGAACATTAAGGGACAAGCATTTGAATATCTTATGGTGGATTTAGAGATTTAGTGTGATTACCAGAGCCAGAGTGTAGATAAAGCTCCCATATCTTATGAACATCACATCGATATTTCATTAAGAACCATTCAAGAATGAATACCGTTCTACTAGCCCCATTAGCATTTCCCTTTCAGAATTCTCGCTGGCTAACTTCCTTTCCATCCCTGCATCCCCAAAAATATGTGTTCTTCTTACAAAGAATTCTTTTCAAGTATTCTAGTGAAGTTCTTTCTTACCTTTTTACAAACTTCATTTTATAAATATCAAGCAACTGTGATTAATCGCTGTTGCCTATCTTTTTTAACTAGTGCCTAAGCTTAATTTATTTCATTCATCGCCTAAAAAACATCCTGGCTAAATGTGGATAGAATAGAGCAATCTTTATTATGTGGATAGAATAGAGCAATCTTTATTAATACTATATTTAACAAAAAATATGAAACATTAAAATATTTAAAATCGAATACTTCAAAAGAAAAACCGTTTACACAATATAATCAATTCCGAGGTTTAATTTTCTTATATTCCTACATATATGCAACAATCAATTTCAGAGAGTTCAAGCTCAATTAAATATAACAATGAAAATTACATCGTTGCAAGTTTGTAATATAACTATATACACACACATAACAAGCGTCTTGATAATTTTTTGTTAAAAATTGATTGTTTTTAAATATTCTATTTCATACTAATGTTTATTATTATGTTGATAAATATAGTATTGCCAACAATATAATAATAGAAAAGAAAGGCTGTCATTTTAATATTAACTTTTTTTTCTATGAATTGACTAATGATTGACATTTTTAACTTTTAGAGTAAATTCAGTTTTTTCTCTTATACTACTTATTTATTGTCCCTTTTCCGCCTTAAGAGAAGTCACCTAACGAGGTTGTACTCATGATGCGATTTCCGAAACATTTCCTCAAATGTCCATCGACCCTACCTAGGAGATGACAAAAATGAGATCCGTTCAAAACTATGTACGTTATACCTATTTTTTCGATCTAGCGGTTGTAATGTTTGTTCGATCGTTACCAAACTACATATTTAAAGGTTTTATGTAAGAATATGGTTTAGAGTGGGGGATTTCGAAAATTCGAAATATCTCGGCTATTAGACAACGGTTCGATGAATAGTATAAAACCAATCTTATAGCAAATTTAATGCCCTATAAATGTTTTTCTATACATAAGTTATGTATCTTGTATATTAATAGAGATTATCGAATTATTTACTTTTGTGACATCAGTAAACCCCAACTCCTACTCACGTCATATTAACAATGAGCTGTTACATCATGAACCATTTTACTGGTAGCTCAAATACGAAGTACTGTTTTCGTTGAACTTTTACTGTGGGAGGCAGATTCAAATACGTTGTGTGTAGATGTCGTCGTATTAGTTATTTTCATCACAAGTACGGAAACTGAGTGTTTCGATGCGAGGTCTATTTTTACGAGCGAGGCGAAGCCGAGTACAGACAGAGTACCGAAAAGACAGTTTCCGTAAGTGTGATGAAAATAACTTTTCATTACACTGTACAACAACCTCAAGAAATTACTGAAATTAATTAAGCCAAACAGGTTTATTTTTATGGTAGTTATGAAACATATGTCAGAACAACAAGGTTACAAATTACATCTTTATATTGATATTAATTGTGCAATTATTATTGCCGCTAATGTTAAACCCTTCATTCAAAATATCTTGTGGTATATCTTCACGCTGGGACATCTTCGATCATCTCACACGTATTCACAGTACAACTATAACAATTATTTAGTCAATGTTTAGTAACACAGGTTACGAAGAGTTAAATGAAAAAATTAGGAATATTACAAATACATGTGATTGATTCCCGCCAAATTTTACCGTCCTAGTACGGAAACTCTTAGTTTCCGTACGCAGATCATCCATAGAAAACACATGTTTTCTAGTCAGTGTAATGAAAAAGATTTTGCGTTCTGAACTTGAAAATGTTCGTTTGGTCTTTACTATACTTCATATTTAATAGTTTCATTCAACACTAAGGTTCATCGTCGTTAATGGATGAAATCGCATCAGCAATTGGGGAGGGTTAGAAGGGGGGGATGTTATAGAACCAATCTTGTTAAACTGTCGATGCCCTACAATTTTTGTAGCTCAAATTTATATAAATAACTTAATTCATAAAATAAATAATAAATAATTCATTATTTGTACCTTCTAGTAAATAGGTTACAGTAAATATCCACTTCTACTCATCGGATTTATATTTAGAAATTTAAAATAAATGGGATGAGATCAATACTGTGTTATAACAGCAAGTGGCCAATTCGCTTAGTTGACGCAGCCACTGCGTGACGGATTTTTTTTAACACATGTCACGCCGAAAGAATTTTGTTGGTAATTTAGAGATAGAAAAAAACATTTATAAAAGCACGAATTAGTAGCTACTGAACATTCCTAGCTAGAGCACAATGGAGCAAAATACAAATAAATAAAAGGAATTTAGATTAATGTTTTAATTTTGGTATAGAAAGGGAGCCCAGGGGAAACAGTGTGAGGAAAAGTAAAAAGATAGAAGGAGACGGAGAAGCTGACAGATTAATTTATAGTTGTGGCTGCAAAAAGGCAGGAGCGGACGGATGGTTCCCTAAATGAGATGGGGTTCAAATAAATTAAAGGCTTGAGGTTCGTCCGGCTACTCTCAAATGAACCTTTTCAACCGGCCCCAATAATGGCTACTTTATCTTATTCCCTTTCCTTACTAACAACAATTATTGCTGTTAAATACTGGAATTTAAGACTTTCTCACTTATTTTACTTCTTACCGCCAAGGGATAAAACATTTTATTTTCACGAGATAAGCCGTGCAACGAACCGTGAATCATCAAGAGCATTTAAACGGGAGAAGATGTTCTATTAGAACTAACAAACCCATACGCACGCACGCACACACACACACACACACACACACACTCACACACACACACACACACACACACACACACTCACACGCGCGCGTATGCAAGCACACACACACACACTCACACGCGCGCGTATGCACGCACTCACACACACACACACACACACACACACACACACACTCACACGCGCGCGTATGCACGCACTCACACACACACACACACACACACAAACACACACATATACACACACACACACACACACATTCGTTACAGCCTATACAAGGTATTGATTATATGTAGTATGAACTATTTTTCAAGTTGTTTGTGTACCTAAAAGCTAATACTACATCAAACGAGTTTACTGTTTTTCTGAAATTATCTCCCTCCTTTAATCCCTTTCTATAATAGAATTATAAATGTATGATAATAATATATAATATGATATATTCTTATCATACATTTATAATTATTTGTGAAACCAGTTAAAGTTTAATCCGTCGTTGACCAGATTGAAGTCCAAAATTGGGATGCTAACGATTTTTATATTTTGAATTCGAATTAGGATTAATGAAATAGAGTCTAATAAATAATACCGGCCCTACTTCCTTTTATATAAACACCTAAAATCCGTTTTGTTCTAAAATACCGGTGGAGTACAAGACGGAAACTGAAGTTGGAAGAAAAAACTTTAAATTCATTAAAAGAACAAACATTTTAGTACTAACGAAAGTATCCTAATTAAAATTAATTATTATGTATTTATTAAAACAAAAGGAAAACGATTTTCTGACGCCTTGCATAACCTGAGCTCTAAGGCAAAATAGAGAATTTCATAATGCAGAAGCTGAGTAAAGAAATCGGATTCCCGGATCCATTCAACCTGTATGATGTCAGCCACTCAAGCATATATCTCGAAATTCAATACTGAGTTCCTCTTTAAAGTTTTTCCATTCATAATAAATAACCCCTCATCGAATCACAGTAAACTGTATTAGAAAAACAATTGTACGAAAACTATTTGAAGGATTTCATCAACGAAATTAATAATGTAATTCTTCATGCAAGTAATAAAAACTATTGATGGTACTGAACATTTTTTGAATGTCTTTTAAATTCTTTAGACGCTATAATCAAAAATTACAAAAGTTGCTGCTAGAAGAATGAAGAGTAAATAAATTGTAAGAAAAGTGAAAATGAATAAATAATCAATTAATAATAATTATAGTCAATAAAGATTGTCAGAAAAATCGTCTACATCCACTAATTCAAACCTTTTTATATATTGCATACATCTTCTCCCAGTAAAACAATTTCCAGGAGAGTCAGAATAAGAATAATTTTAAGAATAGTGAGAAACTCCAGAATAACAATAGAGTAGTAATAGAAAAAAATAAAATTTTATTATTATACCATATAATGGAACCAATTGGTGAATATTTTATAAATACAAAAGAATACTAAATGTAGAAATGAATCCAAAAAATGTTTATTATTGGAATTAACATATTTATTTATTATTAAGATTTAGTATCTGAATTTAGTTAGTATTAAAATTAGTGTCTCTTCTCATTGTTCATTTTGGACAGACATGACTGAAAGTTGCTAATCTATAGTAACAAGTATTTTTGTTACATGGCAAATAATTACAGAATTAAAAAAAAAATTGAAAAATATCTGGTCAAAAACGGTGATAATACTAATGAAATATTTTCCGATCAATCATAAAAAAAAACTTTTTTTTTTTTTACCGCAACAAACGTTTATACACTTTTTGAATTGGAAACAACCTTCTACAATCAACATAGTATCTATCTACTTCAAACTGAGATCAATTTATCATAGATATTTTAATATGGATATATATAAAACGAATAAAACGAAATATTGTTAGCAAAGAAAAATAATAAGATTTCGATAAAACACAATATTGGCCCTATATATAACAGTGTTTTCCTTCACAATATTTGCTGCTCAACGGACAATCTTGGGTGTTCCTGAAGAACATTCTTCATATCAAGTTGTAGGTTTAAGCCCAGAGCCAATATTTTGCTGTATTATTTGCGTCTCTAAGATCGATATAAGAACAATAAAAATTAAAATACGATATTTTTTGTCATATATGAAATTATTTGCTGTTCAAACTATTGAGATGATGTGCCTTGATTGTGGACTGTTAGTATGCGAGGAAAGAATGATTTTTCCTAGCCACTGATGGTACCTATGACAGTGTGATGGCCCATCGTTAAACCTGAATGAATGCGATAAATGTTTCTCATATACAAAAAAAAAAAATAAAATAATTATTGTGTTACTGAATATGTATCAAGACCTACAGATTAACAAAATATAGAAAATATCCTGTCTTGAAAATTTTAAAACTCTTCCATCCTGTCATCAATGTAGGAGGCAGCTAAGCCAATGAAAAAGGTTAAATTAATGAAACAGTGAGCTGTTATAATGGAACTGGTAGAAAAATATTTTACACCAATATTTTTAAAATTTAGTTTTATATAACAATTGTTCAATACATGTTCATTAAACAAGTAATATTTATTTTCTTAGTTTCTGTCTACTTTTAATCCCCTCTTATTCACTTTCAGTTTCTGATTCACTAAACATCTCATATTCAACTTAAATTAGGGTAATGTGAATAATAAGGTATCGCCTTGAAATATTAGTAAAACAGTGTTAATCATAGTTAGCCGATATTTTCAATAACTGAAATTACAATTAAAATAAAGTGTATTTCGAAATTGTCCTTAATATTTTCAACATCTGTCCCCACAGAACCACATGTTCCGTTTTAAAAATAAGGCACGAGGTATAAAATAAAATGTATTAGTATTTAATAGAAGCAACTCCACGTGCAATAGACGGCAAATTATACGTTTCCTATTTTAGCTTTGTTCAGCCATAGGGTTTATTTCCTACACCCCAGGTGGCAAAACCACAAACACCACTCATAATTTAGATTTACTTTAAATAAAAACATTTTTTTTTTTATCAAACTGAAATTTATTATCTTTCCATAACAAGATTATTATTGGAAGTACGCTCAATATATAATGAAAAAATATCATTTACATATTTTTTTATACACATACATAAGTTTATATATATATATATATATATATATATATATGTATGTATATGTGTGTGTGTGTGTGTGTGTGTGTGTGTGTGTGTGTGTGTGTGTGTGTGTGTGTGTGTGTGTAATTTGTAATTCTAATTATTACTATAGTATTTAATACTTAATTAAAAAAAATATTACTTCTTCTTACAGAATTTAAATAAGAAGAAAAAGGGGAAGGGTGATTGCAAGACAGGGCCCCTAGATCGTTGTGCATGTTGAAATTTCAATAAGTGAGCTAATGATATTGTAGAAATCCGTATAAAACAATTTTAAAATCGATTTCTCGCCTGAATAAACAAATTTCTTATAGCAAACTACATTAATTCCAAAATATTTTGAGTAGAGAACATGAAATATAGTTGGCGACTTGACTAAGTAATTTCAGATGGCATGTCTGTCTACTGCCATGGCTTTGTTTTGTTCATCAATACTCCGACAGGTACCTACCTCTATCTCCGTCCCTTCATCAATAGCGACCTCCTTCTATTATATTACCAGAATATTCCATTACCAAAATATTTCGAATAACTACCAGTAACATTTTTTTTTTTTTTTCACATGCACATTATTTCAGGATTTTATTCCTTTCCTTATTTTCATTCCCTTTCTTAATAATAACAACGTAAAAAAGTAATTGAAAGGCCAACAAGTAAGGGCTGCGGAAACAAAGCATATTTCCCACTAGTGAAGCGATGAAGATCTTATCTCGTCAACTATTCTCTAATTCTCCCATAAGAAGAAGTCTAATTAAAACTAAAGCTGAACATGGGATGTTAGGGGCTATGTTACTAAAAGCGATAACTGGATGAGTAGAAGTAGGGGTTTTCATGTGTAGAATACTGCCTGTAAGAAATCATATTTGCATTAAGATTTACATAATAATATTTACCGATCACACTCAAAATAACAGAGATATTTTGAATTTTCGATGTTTCCCTATTTAACCCCCCCCCCCACTGCCGAATGTAGTCTTTAGTTTCACATCAATCAGTTAAACATCGGCTTTCGTGGCAATCAAACAAAAACGTTGACCGCCAGGGAGTTAAATGAAATCTATTCAATCGATATTATAGAACCCTATGTAGGTTCTAAAATAAATTCTTGATAATTCTTACTACCAACGATTCAACATAAAATATAACAATACTTCACCTGTGATTATTGAAATCCACAAAAAAGTCAACAGTGCAAAGTACGAGTCCAGACTATTGAAAACGACTAAAACACGACATTGAACAAAAAACAATAAGGCTGATTTCCAATGAATGAAGACAAGTTATTTTTAAAATATTTGCAGAACATGTTTTTAATACATTTAACAGGTAGAATACTTATTATAGCTTATACAATACTTAAAATATTTATGAATATTCAATAATTCTTCTTCTTTTTCAAGACTAATAATCATCTCAATATATGTTTTTATTTAACATTCTTATTGTTAATTCATTTTATATAACTCATACTCTTGAAATAATTTATATATAAATTAATTGTAATACACTAAAAATGCATGTGATATGCTTACTTGTATGGGGCTCGCAGAAAAAATAAACAGCCTTCTTATAGGGTTACTACAGGAAGGAAATAAATAAAATACATATAGATCTATCTAGACAGCGTGTGTGTTTGCGCGCGAACGTATAGCTTTGAACGGAACTTATTTTCTTCATCTACTAGGTTGCATTAAAGGAGAAGGCAATTTTCTTGAATGGAAGCCATGAATACACTCTAAATAGCTGATGGCCTTTGGAAAATGTTCTAAAAGAGCAACCCATTTAAAAGGCGGAAATTGAATAGTTTATGAAACCTAAAATAAAAGCTGACAAGTTATAAGATAAAGGATTCGAACAATGCCAAATATAGTTTCGGCCTTATATATTATCTTTTTACTACAATTATTTATTATTTATTACTATAGCTTAACAATAAAGAGGATGACAAGAGATGAGACGCGAGACAAAGTTCATCTCGCCGAAACACATATGTAATACTCTGAAACTATTAATGCCTAGGCCTGTTCTTAGGGAGAAAGTTTGACGAAGTTAGGGAATTATCCATTCTGAAACTTCCATTTCAGCCGAACGCGGGCAGCTTGCCTTTCGGGGTAAGTGACATTCTCTCCCTCAAGCTAAGAGATAAATTACGCCCTACGTACACAAAATTATAATTCCGAAATGGCTATACCTTACCTTGGAGGAAAGTTGATATATTGCCTAAGCCGATTGTTGTGCGAACTTCGTGGAGGCTTATTGAAAGTTGTACTGTATACGAAATTTAACTTTGATGTTCATGATGAATACGTTCCAACAAACAATGATACCGCCTCCCAGTGCTTGGGCTTAAAATTAATTACGTAATTCCTCCCAACACATGTCGACCATGTGAATATTAATGACGCGCACACATATACAAATACGCGCACGTGGGACCCTTTGCTAACTGTCAAGGAATGAATATAAATATATTCAGTCAACTTGGTTAAAATATTTATTTTTTAAATGGGGGCACAATGGAAGGTGATAAGAGAGCATTTAGTTCCTTACCACAAATAAAATTGCGATAAAGTTATCAGTCATAATTCTGTCATGCAGGTTCTGGGTAAACTAAGTAGATTTCCCACCTGCTGTAATAACGATGAACATAAAATTAGTATTGATAACAGGTAGGAAGCAGTTGATTCAATTGTTAATCGTATGAATAGAAGTGAGAATTTACTGAATGCTCAACTGAAAAATGTGAATATCTTGGGAAATATTAGAGTAAGAGAAAGAAGTTATATAAAAAAATAAATTTGCAATAATATTGGATTTAATAATAACGGGCATAATATTTCGAATTTTTATTTCTCCCTTTCCTTCTCCAATTTCCGCGTCTCATTTTGCCGTTAACGAACTTCAACTTTCTTTATAATTGAAACGCTTCAACAGACGACGAAAACACACACACACACACACACACACACACACACACACACGAATAGACCAAATTTCTCGTCATCTCCTAGGATCGATGAACATTTGAATAACCTTTTCAAAAATTGTGTAATGAAAACCCTAGACTTCTTTTAGAACTAAATACACGAAAAAAGAGTGGGACATTGTTATTTCATTAAAGTTTTGTCATTCAGGTAAAGATTTTTTCCTCTTATTCAGTACTTCGTTTGCTGGTACGAGTGTAAAAACAGTTGTATTATTAATGTTGCTTGATTTTAATCACATGATCCGTTTTTAACAGAGAAATAGAATTTGTATACGCTAATGTAAGAGAATATGGTATATTAACTTACCCATAAAATCTGGGAATCTTTTATTATAGCCAGCTAATTAATATTAACTAAATCAGATATGGTTTATTAGTCCGATAAAAATACCTCCTTCTAATTCCGTAATTTTCTTAGAAGGCTTTTGTCCTAGCTCAAGCTAACAGATTTCACACAAATAGTTTTCCTGGTATCTACTAACACAGAAACATGAAGGATATGAATCATACAATTACATAATTTTATTGACAATGGCTTCTAAAGTACAGTTTTGCTATCTAAGGATTCGGGAGATTGGGTGTAAATGAGATGGAAGTGGAAAACTTTTTTATTTTATTTGTCAGAGAGAGATGCTAGTTTTGTACGGGTTGATCGATCTGTGAATTTAATAAAAGGCTGAGAAGCGGATCGGATGTTGGTGTTAGGAAAGGATTCACAACCCACCCTTTATAGAATTTGTCTCACCCGCCCCCCCACCAGTCTTCCACAGTAACGGGATAACTTATTTATGTATTTGTGATACAGCATTTCGAGATCACATCACATTCGTCAGTTGAACATCTAATATACGCTATTTGTCTCAGAGTACAACTCAAATTACGGCCAACTTTGTTTTGGACTAGGTTTGAATTGAATTGAAATAGTTTAAACATGGATTAGGTGAGTCCTAAAATTGGTTAAACCCAATTTGAGAAACACGAAATTATAATTAATATATTAATATCTATTTTTTTTAATGGGGGCTCAGGTTGGCCGTGTGGGTTAGGGCTTGGTCTTAATATCATATGGTAAACCTAGAGTGGCGGGTTCAATTCCCTTCCTGGGAGAGTGGAAACGTATTTAGTCACGGACTCATTAAATAAATTCCTTAGTCCCACCCTGGCTAGAAAAGGGTGGTTCCCTATAGACAACCCGTCCCAATTAACCAAAGCAGCATAAAGTGGACAAAAATAAATAAATAATAAATTCTTTTTTAATTAATCTTAGAAGAAGTCGTAAATAACCTTGAACTATTTTTCTTTCTTATGGTGTTTCCAAAGGAAATCTATCCAATTTGATTATTTTAAGGCTTATATATATTAAAATCCACAACATGCAGAGTCTTTCTGCTCAGGAAATATTTGAAGAAAATAGTCACGTTTTAATTTTTCACGGTTTTCGGAGCTGAAGGTACCAATTATTATGAATTCAGTTATGACAAATAGATATTTCACGTGTCAAAAGGATTAAGCTAGTAATAGAGAAACAGAATCCTGAGTGTCAGATGAAAATGATACAAATAAATTTACCCGTGTGGAATAACTAAATGTAATCATAATGGAATGAGGTAAAAATTTAAATTCTAGAAATCTATTCTTAACTCATAAAAACGGAAAACAATTTGTATACAACCTTTATATCAATAAATTAGTAATTCGACGGTTTTATACTCATAAGATCAATACATTCCAAAGCAGTGGCGGCTCGCGTATAGGCACTGTGGAACAGCAGCACCCCCAATTTCCACTTGATATTATCTATAACATTTAATATAATGAGCCTTTTTTCTTTAATTCTTCCTTTATACTTGTATAATATATAATCCTTAAGCTTAATGCAGTAACCATCCCCCAGTTTATGAAAAAAGATACAAAAATCTTTGTATGGAACTGTGCACTTCACAGTTCCAGCGGCAAGGTGTTTGACAGTTGTGCGCATGCGTACACAGTAAGCTCCACAAGGGAGAGAGAGCACTGTCGTTCCCGCAGTGCCGACCCTGGCTTGCTAAGGCTAAAAATTTTCTGGAGCAGCACCCCCACTGATTTTAGCTATGAGCCGCCACTGTTCCAGAGTGTAACTAGTTTAGTGAATACAAAATTTCAGTTACTCCTCACGAATGACTAAATTATATCCAGGAGTTTTTATCTAATTTTATCTGTTAAGATATAGAATATATATTTGATGAACTAATATTAGATGAGGTTAAAGAAGATTGTCCCATAGTTGAAATATCCTCTAGAAAAGAAAGACTCCACCAAACTAAATAAGGATAGGCCACTTACAGATCAAACTTAGTTTATTTATTTACAAAACCAGAAGTATTTTAACTACGGGGTTATACGCTGATTTCTTCAGCCGAGCCCAAATTATTTAGAAACAAAGAAAAAGAGACCATGTGAAGGAGTGAACTGCAACCCAGATCAATCACCCTTTCCTTGATAAAAGTTTTCCTTCCTATAATGACTGAGTCAACCATTCTGAGAAAAATGACAACTTAGAAAATATGATATGGCAAAGCCAAGTGAAAGCCCTGGATAACATATGAAGTTTAAGAATGCATGAAACCAGAAATTAAAGGGCTCACTGACACTGTTGTTTGACTAGAATCAAAACTGAATTTGTTAAAAGTTTCAAAAAGCACTCAAGCAAATACAGATCTACGTGGAAGGATTTAAAGAAAACTTTCGGTTGGAAGGCATGTTTAGTGGAATGAAAAAACGCCTAATGAAAAAATATAATATCGTCATTATACAAACTAAAACAGCTCTAACGCAACTGACCAAAATATGAAAGAGCCAGTTGAAGAAGTGGAGCAGGAAGCAGATAATTCAGAAGAACAGGATCCAAGTACATGGAAGGAGAGGAGAAAACAAGTGAAGAAGACTGATTCTAAGGCTCAGGAAACTTCAGATTCAAAAATACCTAAAAAAGAATAGGAGACACCTCAACCTGAATTGAAGAGGGTGAGGTAATAACAACTAACCACAATATGTACAAACAATGTGTAAACTCAAAGGAGGTAAGTTAAAAAAAAAAACTGATTTACTTATTATTTCTCTGAACAATTCATTAATCTGTTCAATATTTATTATTTCCATTTTTTTGTTTCATTTTTCTTGGTTACTAATATCAACTCAACTGTGGCCATATTAAAAATATGACTGTATTGTGTGTGCTTGTTTTTTAAACTTGTGTTCTTTATGTTTTTTTTAAATCTTATACTTCTATCTTCAATTTTCCTTATTTCGTTAATAACGGGTAACACGACTAGTTACTGATATGTAACTGAAAATACCAATTAAGAGCCTTCCTTCCCAAATTTCTGTAACATAGGTCTATTAAACTATGTAAATATTGAGTAGCGAGTTCGATTCCCGCCTGGGCAATAGGAATTTATTTAGTGATGAACCCTGGCTAGAAAAGGGTGGTCACCTGCTGATAACCCTCCCCAAAGTCGTAATAGCAAAAAGTGGACGTAAATAAAAAATGATAAGCATTTATTTTATTTTAAAATCTATGCATTATTGGAGGCTGTGCTTAAAAAAATTCTACCTAGGTAATTTAAATATTACTCCGTTTAAAAATATATTTTGTGTTCCAATGGACTGATTCTAAAGGACAAATAATCTTCAAATGGCAATCAAGATTTTTGATGAAATAATTATAATTATGTAAGGTGCTAGTATTATTATTATTAATAGTAGTGGATGAGGATTTTATTTATGTAAAATAAAAACAAAGTGCAAACTGTAATAGTATGGTGTGGTGGATACAAGGACTTCCTTAAGTTCAGAATCCCAATGCCACTTACAGAGACAGCTCTATATTTTGATAAATTTAATTTCGTTGATAAAGGAACAATAAAACCAAAATAAATACATACATTTTCTGAAAAAAAAAAATTTTCAAAGCCCAAAGTAAACCAAAGAAATGAAAAAGCACTGAAGCAGCGGTATTCTCCTGAGTACGAAGGGTTATGGAATCAGAGCTGTAATAATTGGATGGGGAGTGAGCTGGCGACAAATAAAAAGAAAATCAGGCCTAAGTTTTAATTGAATTTTACAGTTGGTAAACCTGCATCAAACATGAATAGAACCATCAGGGTTATGCCCGCTGAGGCGTCAAGTCCCTAGCAAAAACCCTCGACCTCTTTCATTTGGATTAGGGAACGTTCTCGTACATTTTCTTTAATCTTATTCGCGTCCGTTTTAGCCACATGTCAGGACAATTCAGAAACACATTCCTTTTATTTCAAAAATAAATTGCTGTAGTCGCTTTCTATCCTCCATTCTAGCACAGAAGACATAATAGACTAACAACCACCTACACCATGAGTCACTAAAGTACAAATTTTCATATAGAAGAACTTATCCTCACCTTCAAATTTCTAAAATTGAAAGAGAAGTCTAGGAAATTAATTATTTTGTTGAATTTTATGACAGTGGAAGACAAGTTTTATTATTTTTCTTCTACGTGCAGGTTTTGTATAATGAGGTTAGGGAGTACAATGATGAAGATCCTTCTCCGAAAGGAAGTTGGCATGACCGAAAATGCTCCAAAAGAAAATAATTACACAGGTCTACAACCAAAAATTTGATTAGATAATTCTAGCTAATCTTTATGT
Source organism: Riptortus pedestris (assembly GCA_019009955.1). Taxonomy (NCBI): domain Eukaryota; kingdom Metazoa; phylum Arthropoda; class Insecta; order Hemiptera; family Alydidae; genus Riptortus; species Riptortus pedestris. The sequence goes on along the minus strand of CM032228.1, from coordinate 154,171,741 downwards.
TTTTTGGTGTGCTGAAACCGAAAATGAAGTCCGTTTTTCTCTATCACGTACAGATTTTTTTCAAATCCATAGAACATAATATACCTGCTATACACATAAATTTGGTAAGAAGTAGGTTTTTTTTTTTTTTTTTTTTTTTTTTTTTTTTTCCAAACGATTTCTCTTTTTATAAACACACATCTTTCACTAGGTGGTGTAGGCAATGACTCCCTCAGTAGATGTTGTAGGCCTGAGGGTGTCTAGGCACGGCCTGTTCAGACAGGAACGTACTTGTTTGGTCTCAGTAGTCACCGTCTAAAGCTAAACGAGATTGAACTTGTTGTATCAGGAACTTGGAGCTAAATTTCTGTTCATTCTCTCAGTTCAGTAGTATCAACTGAAGTGAACACATTCACTGAGGTCTCTTAGTTGTGTCAAAGTGATTAAGAACGTATTTTAAGGTTTGAAAGTGCATTTTGACAAAATGTCTCATCGTCGTTGTGTTACCAGTCCAGACTACTTCTGTTTTATCTGTGGTGAGTACACAGTTAAGAAATACCAACGAAATATAACAGGTTTTGTCAAAAATATATATTATTCATATTTTGGCTTGAGAATAGGAGATCAAGATAAAGTGTGGGCTCCTCACAAAGTATGTCATAGCTGCGTAGAAAAACTTCGCTTATGGTACAAAGGAGAGTTACAATCTTTCAGATTTGCTATCCCAATGATGTGGAGGGAGCAAAAAAACCACGTTAATGACTGTTACTTTTGTACTTGTCATGTTCAAGGCTATAATTCCAAAAATCATAAGCTCATTAACTACCCTAATCTGGAATCTGCTAGTCGTCCGGTACCACACGGTCCTGGATTGACAGTTCCTCAGCCCCCTCGTGACTTGGACAGTATAGATAGGGAAGCTAATAGAGAAGCCTGTATGTTGGAGAGCGATGAAGTACACAGTGAGTTCAAAGCAAGCAGTTTAGAGGATGAACCTGAGCTTATTTCTCAACAGGAGTTGAACGACTTAGTGAGAGATCTTGGACTTCCAAAAGATGCAGCTCAGTTACTTGACTCCCGTCTTAAAAACAAAAATTTATTACAGCCAGGCACTTCTTTTTCATGGTATCGACACCGTGAAGCAGTTTTTGTTCCTTATTAATTACAAGGTTGCAACATGAGTTTGAAGGTTCACTTCTTACATTCGAATGTGGACTATTTTCCGGAAAACTTAGGGGAAGTAAGTGAAGAAGAAGGGGAAAGGTTCCATCAGGATTTCAAGGAAATGGAACGTAGGTATCAGGGCAAATGGAACGTAAACATGATGGGTGACTATTGTTGGATGCTGTAGCGTGAATCATCTGAAGAGTCCTACACCCGGAAACGAACTCGGAGAAATTTTCAAGAGAAAAAAAAACGTTTTCATAAAAATAAGAACTAAATATGCCACTGTTAATTCTGAAGCTGTTATTTCTACACATTTATGTATTTTGTACAGTAAACAACGTTGAAATATATAAAAGATCATGAAAATAAATGAAAACTCTTATTCGCCAATTCTGTTTTCTTTTAATGGTAGTACCTCTGCCCTTACTTGAGATTGAACAATTTCCTTACGTGATAGAAAAAAACTGACATCATGTTCGGCTTCAGCACACCAAAAAACATAAAGATTGGCCAAAATCATCAAATCAAATTCCAGAAAGATCATTTTTGTAGACCTGTGTTATTAATGTTCACAATAAAAAAAAAAAGTGAATAAAACATTTACGAAAAGTAAGGAAACGAAAAAAAAAATTGAAAGATCTCACAAATCTAGAAAATTTGAGGAAAGGCAGGAACGTTTTCAGTCGCGCGAGGAGAGCTTACGAGCGTCGTAAGCCTGAGGCAGGGATTCAGAAAACAGACTGAGATGAGAAAGCAAACCTTACAGAAAGTGTTCAGATGAAGACATTAAAAAGACTGAGATACCTAATGCAGACGGAAACAAGGAAATTGTCTTATCCCTGACAAATAACAAAGCCGGGCTTAACGAAATCCAGTTGGAATTCCTGAAGAATAAAGAAGATGTAGAGGGATGAAAGGAATGTCCGCCAATCCTTCAGAGGTTTCATTACAAAAGTGTAGGTTGGTCTCAGTGGTTTATATCTCCATGTTGAGAGCCTAGATACAGAGGAATGTGTTATATCAAGCTCCCCACGCAGCTAGACACTGAAAATGATTGAAAGCTGCTATGCTTTTGTAATAAAACCTGTGAAAGGCTAAAGGAGTTCTCTTTCATCCCTATATTGATTGTACTTCAGTCCCAGCAACTACCGTCGACTACAAAAATGTTCGTCACGCCGGGGCTGCGTAAACTAAGCAGATTTCCTATGCCCTCATATATCATACTTGTTATCTCATCATACCGCCTATTCTGACTTAAAACAATAATGTACGCCTTTCTCGCTTACTATTTGAGTTACGAAAAATGCTTTGAACAAGAATTGTTGAGCATCAATAGTTTAATAAGATTGGTTTTATAGCATTTTACGATCAAACTAATAATGACGGAAATATTTTGAATTATCGGAATCCTGAATCCCCCCCTCTAACCCCCCTCCCACTGCTCCGATGTTAGCTGTTTCGAACTTAATCTTCATTTTTACATAAGACGTTTGAATACCAAGTTTGGTAACGATCATACATACGATATATATATATATATATATATATATATATATATATATACATACACACACACACACACACACACACACACACACACACACACACACATGCATACATATACACGCAGGGTGTCCCAAGTTTCCGTGCCACCCCCTTAATACCCCCAATTATTTTAATACAAGGCCGAGGCTTGGTGTGCCATAATTGTGACCCCTGAAGAATCTTTTCAGAGCTCATATTCAGCCTCTTAACCTTCTCCAGTGCATCTCCAGCGACCTTATCATTGGAATTTCCAATGGAATGCTATACTTTTTATCACGCGTTCTTGTAGAAAATCAAATTCTAAAACGAATTTCTATCGGTGAATTTTTCTATTTGTCAAATCTCAACTTCAGAAACGACACTTTTATTGAGAAATGCTGCGACATAAAAGCTGTAGCCAGCAAAATTATCTTTGAAACAAGTCTAATTGAAGAGGAATGCATTCCTACAAATTGGTGTTCTAGTATGAAAACAGAAAGTATAAGTTGATGATATCACTGGATATAAAATTATTTCGAAATGGGAAAAAGATTTCTTGCATATTCTCAATATTAGGTTCATTAATATTTTTAACATACATAAATGAACTCCCAGCTAACCTAAAACACACAAAATTTCCTGATATCCAGTATAATTATAAAAGGTACTGACCGAGAATGACTAAAACAAGATTTTGCTATTAAAGTATTACGTGGTTGGTTATTGGTATATGAACGTGTCGAAAACCAATATTCTAGATTTCAACATGCATTGCTCACATTCTTCTGGAATGATATCAACGAATAATCCGGATATTTTACCCGTCTACATTTTAAAATATTTTGCCGAAGAAAAAAACGTAGACGGGGTTGGTTATATTGAAGATTTATGTAAAAAACTAAAATCGCTTTGCTTCTTAGAAAAGTGTTTTAAAAAATATCTTCTAATTGAATCTCTATTATTAATGTGCTTTGATTATTTCCATAGTCGGTTAACTTATGGCGTTACATTGTGTTAACTGAAAAAAAAAATAATATTTAAATTCCAGTAAAGAGCAATAAGTTTTATATTCGACAGAAAGTCGAGGGACACCAGTCAGCCAATCTTTAAGAAGTAAAAAATAATTATCCTCCAATATGCCAATGTTCGATATACCAAACAACATCGATTGTGAAACAAAACCTAAACTTGAATTACAGGAATAGTATGGCATATAACCATAAAGCACAAACAAGAATATTCTTCAAACCCCCCAACCCTATACATAAATATTTTCACAAATGCTTATCATTTTCAGGAGTATAACTCTAACGCTCTGCCCGAATGTACCAAATCTATTAAATATTATGTGTTACTTAAAAATAAATTAAAGAACTTCATATCTGAAGGACGCTTTTATTCACAAGATGAATCCTGTCAAAAATGTTCAATTATTAAATGTAACTATATAATATTTGCCATAAAATCAGTCAAAAATAGTGTATGACCAGGTACATTTTATCTTTATGGTGGAACTTGTTTCTCCCTATTTAAAAAGCGTTTAAATAAATTAAAAACGCACGCTATACATTTAGAATATTATTAAGATTGTTAACGAAATCAATTTGTTATATGTAAGTATTAATAAAATAGATTTTATAAAATGTTTCCATGGAAATTGAGCAAATTTTATAAATACTGTGGTATATAAGTATAAATGCTATTTAACAATACTTAAAGACTCTGGAATTGGGCTGGCTGGTGGAGGTCCAACATCAACGGAGGGATCAAAAAGGAAAAACACATCCACTCTTAATACTTCTTTATTACAGACAAAGTACTTTCGGTGCGAACCGTCCCATCTTCAGTGCTCTAGAGTTGGTCCCTATTGAGCCGACATCTCCGGCGAGACTCCGAAGATGGGACGGTTCGCCCCGAAAGTACTTTGTCTGTAATAAAAGGAGTATTAAGAGTGGAGGTGTTTGATCTTTTTGATCCTTTCGTTAATACGTAAAGAGCTTAATTGAGATAATATTAATCAATTTTATATTGAAATCAAATATATTTGGCTTATTCTATTATGTTATGCTAACATTTAATGGAAATAATTACATTTCATTAGATGGTGGTGAAGGCGTAGTCACTAACAGAGCCACAATGATCAATCTAACCTAGAATAACTTGGATAGCTGAACTCATACTTTTATGGAGGCATTGAAATGTTGAGAAGCATATTTTGGTACACGCGTACCATATAACAAAAAAAAAAAAGAAGAAAGATATGAAAGAAAACCTTCTTGTTAAATAGGAGAAGACGTTAAGGAGGAAATGGGGTAAAGAAACTAAAGTAAAGCGAGGAAAAACACGAAAAGGAAAAAAGAGGAAGTAAATAGGAAGAAAAAGGTTGGACGGAAGGTCGGGGCAATTTAGTGTCAAGAAGAAAAAGTATTTGAAAGGGAGAGGACAATGAGGGCTAATCTACTAGAAATCTATATCTAAGGGAAGCTAACAAAGGCAACTGACAAAGAACTTGTCCAAACTAAAAAGAACAGATGAATGTCATTTGGATGGCGCTAATAAACGCTCCCTCTTTAAAAGATCAATACTTCCTTCAAATTAGTATTTTTTTAAATAGAAAAACTTTGATTGTCGAAAGCAGACACCTTATCAAAAAAGACTAAACAATTATATTAATATCACATATTGTAATGATGGAAAAAATTCATTCCGGACCCCATAAATAAAAATACATTTTACACTGATGAACACATGACTATTTACTTTCAGATATTATTCTACATTCCTTCCAATCCATTATATTTGATGATGAATCGTATTCTATTCACCTATGTTATAATTTTTATTAGTACTTTAATTTAGTATGTTTACAAGTTCATACGTAGTACATCTTCAACTGATTTCTCACGTCTTGGAATCGCCAACAAACGACAACATCCCACATTCAATTTTATGTTTCCCCAAACCGGACGAGTGGGAGAGGGGGTTAAGAGGGGGGATTTTTAAATTTCATAATATCTCCGTTATTATGAGATGCAACAAAAATTGTATAGCTGCAATATTATAGCACATTTAATTGTCTATAAATGGTTTTCTATGCATTTATTATGTATATTGCACATTAACACGAGATAAACCCATGTATTTTAGTTTTCTGCCTTCAATAAACCCCTACTCCTACTAATGTCAGAACAGCAATACGCTGGTATATTATGAACCACTTTACTCCAATCTGAAATATTAAATATTGTATCAAGAGACCTTTATTATGCGAGATACATGCAAAACTCCTTGTGAGATGACATCATAAATTAAGATTTTACGTTCTTTTGTCGAGAAATTCGATCGCTATTGCAACCAGTATATAACAGCAAACTAAATTGTTCTATGATGACGCCATATTCAACATTTATTTCCGCGAAGTAAAAGTCAAACCAATTATGGTTTTTTGACTTCAAATAAGAAATCTCGTGAAATATTGGCTATATTAATGTTAATGTGGAATGAGAAGGGCGGTGTGTTATATTTAATGTATACCTTTCTCGACATTTAACCGTTTCAGTAACCACTAAATATTATATTTGTCATTGGCAGAAATCGGATATGGAATTTCCAAATATTTCCACTTTATGAGTGGAATCGTAAAATGTTATAGAACCAACGTTGCTAAACTATTGATGATCTACAATTGTTTCTCTATATGTACTTTTTCGTAACTTAAGTATTAAGCAAGTTATTCGTGCTTCCTCGTTTTCAGCCTTCTATAACCCCACCCCCAGCCTTCCACTCATTGTTTCTTTTACATAAAAATAGTAAATATGTTGTGAGAGGAGGTCACAAGTGTGTTATACCAACACGTGGGAAATCTGCTTAGTTTACGCAGCCCCTGCGTGACTGAATTATTTATAATACCTTGAATTAACTATTATCAAAGTACTTCTTAACTGTGGAGGTACTGGAGCTGTGGTATTGCAGTTCTGCATATTCTCCCAGTTCTAAAAGATTGTCATGAAGCAATCCTTCAACCATTGAATGAATTCGATCGGTATAGCAACCAAAATATAAAAAATTGTTCTATGTTGACACCATGTTCAACGTTTATCCACATTTCCACGAAGTAAAAGTCAAAGCAATTTTGGTATTTTAGATTCGAATAAGAAATTCCCTGAAATATTGGCTATATTAGTGTTAATGTGGAATGAGGAGGGCGGTGTGTTGCATTTTAAGGCTGTTAGCAAACTTTCAAATGGCTCCATTAATTTTCTAACTAGAGAAAAGTGTTTTAACCAAACATTGTAGGATTTTCAACAAGATTGATAATAAAGTATTTTTAATACGACTAGTAATAACGGATACACTTTTTTCCTTATATCACACTTAACACTCACACTCCCTGGTCCATTGTTAACAAAGTATTACGGGGGTATATACAAATGTGTGTGTGTATGTGTATGTGTGTGAGAGAAACGGACTCATTAATTAAAATCCGTAGTTAATTAATTAAACCCTGCCTAGAAAAGGTTGGTAACCTATAGATAACCCGTCCTAATTAGCCTTTGTTCCAAAAAGTGGACGTTATTAAATATTTATTTTAATTTCATATTTCACCAAATATTTCATACAGTCAAAGATAAAGAACTAAGGAGTTTGTGTGTGTGTGTGGTCACCCAAAAGCATTTCAGTTATGTCATGTGGTATGTTCAATGTCCTTCGCTTTTCGCAGCCAATAAGTACATTTATAATTGTAAGGTGTTTGTTACAAGTCCTACAGTAACTTTTATCAGTTTTCATAATTTCGTGTCTGTGTGTGATAATTGATGTCTATTTCGAAGTCCGGTTAGGACGACTTTCTCGTTCCAGCTAAAACTACGTTGCCAGGATTGAATATTTTTTTAACTGCCCTTAGTTAATTGTCCATAGTGTTGTTAGCAGATTTCCCTTAAGGGAAATCAGCTATTGAGGTCGTACTCATGACGCGAGTTTCGAAAAATTTCTTCAAATGTCCATCGATCCTACCCAGGAGATGACGAAAATGAGGTCCGTTCAAAATTATATATATATATATATATATATATATATATATATATATATATTTGTCTGTTAACGCTCTAGCGGTCGTAATTTTTGATTGATCGTTACAAAACTCGGAATTTAATCGTTTTATGTAAAAAGGAAGATCAAGTTCGTTAATGGCTGAAATCGGACCAGTGGGAGGGGAGGGGGTTAGAGGGGGGATTTTTGAAAATTCGATATATCTCCGTTATTATGCGCCGGATCGAAAAATTGTATAGAATCAATCTTATTGTAAATTAAATTTACTATAAATATTGTTCTATACATTTATTCTGTAATTTGTATTGTGTGTGTGGTCGGCAGGACTCCGCCATGTTCCGGACTTTCCGCCGAGAGCTCCGGTGGCAGTTTCCGGAACTATTCGTCCCTCGTGAATAGGTTTAGAGATCCCTTCCTACTACAGCTGTTATTGGGCAGATTTCTCTTCTGTAAAACTTCACGTGGGAAATCTGCTTAGTTTACGCAGCCCCTGTGTGACGGACTTTTTCACTCCATTTAACAAACATTAGTATTATAAATTTGGCTAAGTTAGTTAGGTCTTAAGTTAGTTAGGGCTAACTTATTCCTGAAGTACGAAAGGGTGTACCGAGCCCTTTGTTAAACATGGGTTAATAATGTCTTTTTAAGACCTACGTATGCGGTGGCTCAATGTATGATTTGTGTTTACTGCCCAACTAAAAATAATGTGAGAGAACATATGTAAATCAAAGTAGACTTTGTAAAAATAAAAATAACATCATTCAATTAGTGATGTAAAAAATATATTTGCACTATTGCCCTCCATGAGTGCATTCATAAGCGTATGAATTAATTTGTGAGTTCCATATTCATACATTTATCCTTTAAAGAGACTAAGGTATACATTTATAATAATTCATTACCTAAAGGCTAACTAGAAGATTTTCTGGTTTGTATTAGATCAAAAGACAAAGGAATAAGAAAACTGTCTAACTTCTCCATAAAATATAAGTTCAATTTGTAAGAGGGCTTTTCAGGGATTTCAACAACCCCATTCACTCCTAATCGAGACCCCATTGAATTCCGTTCTCACCCTCCAACCTGACAACTTAACCTTCATGATTAACCTTAGAAACTACAATATTTTCTTTTCATATTTGAACATTGTGTCCAGGAAAGCTATGAGAAGAACTCAAGTTTTAACATTTACATCCAAAAATTTTCAAATACTACATCCAAAAATATAAATGAGAATTATATTATTTAAAATAATTTAAAATAAGGAGAAATATCCTGACAGAGCAGATAGTCTGAGTAAAGGAAAGGGAAACTGAGGGAAGTTAAAAATTCCCCTTGTAACTTGAAGTATTGAATTTGAAGGGGGAGAGGGGAAAAGAAGAACAAATGAAAACAAAAAGAGAATTATTAACCGTATAAAGAAGTAGTCGGAAACGAAGTTGATAACAAATCTGGAAGTGAAAAAAAGAGATGCCTTACTTTGTGGAAGGAAGATGAAGGTAAAGAGAGAAGTTGTTAGTAACAGTGGCCAAAGAGGCTTCTGCTCCTAATAACCCTAACACTGCATTAAGTGACTCACTCCTGTCACTACTCTCTTAACTTCCACACCGCCTATACCTCCTCCAACAAAGACCGAATTCAACTTAAGGATTTCTGAAAGAGCAAATTAGTTACTTCAAGAAGTTCGGACATTTTTTTAATATATATATATATATATATATATATATATATATATATATATATATATATATATATAATATATAATGAATGGGCTTTGCAGACTTTGAAGATCATTATTCGACATTACCAACCAACTACCGCACATCTGTCTATATCTATCTGTCCTTATCGCTCTAGTGGTCGCAATTTTTGTTTCATCACTACCGAACTCGGTATTTAAGCGTTTAATGCAAGATCAACTCTGTTAACGGCTGAATTCGGACCTGGGAGAAAGGGGTTAGGAGGGGGAGAATTTCGAAATTTTGCAATAATTCCGTTATTAATCGTTGGAAAGAAAAAGTATATAAAATCATTCTTATTGAAAATTTAATGTTCTGTTAATGCAGTTCTATACATATTACTCATAAATATTAGCCAAGACATATTGATGTTGATGATCTTCCAGTGGTCAATAAACACCCACTGCCACTCGTGACATATTAACAATAAGATATTGTATCAAGGGACACACTTTACTGTAAGCATAAGTAACAAATATTGTTTTCAATGAAATTTTACTACGGGAGGTACACGCAAAAACGATGTGTGGCGACGTCATCATTTAAGATTTTAACATATCAACGCGAAAATGTATATTTGATCTATTTCGTAATCGATATTTCATTTGAGACTTAAGTTCATCGTTCTTAATGAATAAAGTCGGACCAGGAATCCCCCTCCCATTTCAATGAGGGGGACCCTCCTAATATAAACATATATATATATATATATATATATATATGTATATATCAGTGTGTGTGTGTGTGTGTAACATTCTGTAGGAACCTCGTTTTTGTTTTCTCCTGAAGAAAGTTATTGAAATCGCGACATGACAACCTAAATAGCAGATTTCCTGTAAAGGAAATCCGCTAATAAATAATAATATATACATATACAAAACAGAATAATTGACGAATTTGCATTAGAAGACGACAAAATGTAGCAGAGGTAAAACAAATTTTATTTCGCTTTCCAATTTAGTATTCACAAGAGTCTGATTGGCTCGTTTATTTCCAAAATACTTCTCTCCATCTTGATGAATAAAGTAATTTCGTCGTTTTTTGTATATTTTATAAATCATTCACCGGTGTACTAATTGTGTGACATAGTAACATATAATTTAATATTTGTGTACATAATATTGGCAACTGTGAAAGTTATGAGTACCTACACACACTCATACATCAGATTAATCAGGCCAACAGCTGGAAGTATAAACGAGAGCCATTATTGGTGAAAACTACTTTTAATATAAGAGAAAATAGATGCGTTAATTAGTGGAGTATAATGGAAGAGATATAATTTTCAACACCTCATGTAGCTCTCCACGTTATTTGGAATCGCACAATAGTGGAAGATGGAAGTTAGCGTTGGAAAATTCAACTTCTCGCTGGTAAATTCAACAACACTCGAATTGATGTTCACATTTTGCTCCGAGGAAAGCATTAATTATAAGCCATTTTCCACGAGAAGGAAAGTACGATACTAACAGCAACCAGCGAATTGTTTACCTGAAGTAACCACAGTAGTCAGGGTTCCCTGTTATTACAAATTCCGATATTGTATATTATTTATATTAAATCCGACTTTATCCTACAAGGAGTATATGTATATGTTTAGAAAATGTATGTTTAGAATACGCTGTCATACAGAGGATGTGCAAACTAAGCAGATTTCGGACATTTTGGAAAGACACACTGGTAATCTTAACTCATAATCTATTCTCTATCCCTCTTTTAGTATAAAGTGTATTTAAGCAGGGAATAAAATGTATGCTGGACATGAGATGTTAGGAAAAAAAAATCGATGAGTAGAAGTGGGGGTTTTACTAGAAGCTGAAAACAAGAAAATACAAAAAACTTGCATAATATTCTAATCAGGATAAAATACACTATACAACTGTAGAAAATTAAATGTTTAACAAGATTGATGCTGTAACATTCTTTGATCTGTCTCATAATAACTTGTATATTTTGAATTTTCTAGTTCCTCTTCTTAACCCCCTCCCTGCTCCTCGTGTCTGTTTTGCAAGAAACGCCTAAATATCGAGTTCATCGAGTCATATACGTCTTCTTCTAGAGACGATTGATATACTTACATTTGAAATTGGTTTTTTAAAAATGCAATCTCAATACTTGATGTCCCTTAAGGAAAATCTTCTAAAAATGGCAGGTGGTAGGGAAACACTTGTAGATTTTAGATAGATAATTCCAAATCTTGGCCGAAAAGATTACGAATTTAAATTCAAACAACGCAAATATTTCATAAAGCACAAATGATTTTCTGTGGAAACCAAAAGAATAGAGGGGCCTATTAAATGGTACGGTCAACAGTTTTTTTAAAACATATCATGGATTTTATTTAATGGTTTGGGAAGCAGTTTGAAATTCAAAATGGTTCGAATCTACTGCGGTGCTTGTGGGAATTTGTATTACATTTTTTTAACTCACAGCAAAAATATAGAAGATTTTTATAGTATATAAAATAAAAAATTGCAGCTTTATTGTGGCTAATATCAATATAGTTTGTTCAGGTCATTTAAAATGATGTGGTTTAATGTATTGATTGTGATTATGCTGCGATGCTGCGTTTTGCGTACTTAAACGTTTCTTTTTTAATTATAAATTTCTATATCCTGAATACCGATTTTAGGCCAAGCAGAATTTTATAGATGTGACATTTTATGACTTCTATGACTTAATAATGAAATAAAGGATTTCAATATCACTATACTATACTTTAGTACCACTTACAGAAGTGGGGGCTTTAGTTGACATAGAGCTACTAAAATTTGTAAAATATTTTCTGTTGTCAGCTCTAATTACGCTAAAGTTTAACCAATTGTATATTTTGACAGGAATCCATTTTCATTTTAACCCATTAATGGTTATTGGACGGAATCCGCCATTTCTGTAGATTCAAATACCTCAGCAAATTCACACATCATATATCCTACACAAAGATCTAAAATCATATTCTCGATTTGCTATTGCTGAAATTCATCCAAAAAATTTAACTATTGAGATTAATAAATAAATAAGAAAATTGGTTGTTAAGGCAAACTCGGTAAAACAGAGGTTTTTTTTCTTTTAACAAAGGATGTGTCATTATCGTCCCTCATTTTCGCCGTAATTTAAAAGAAATTTTCATTTAATGGCCTCCTCATAGGAATCAAGAAGCATGCTTAGGAGGTCCGTCAGTGAAAGGCCGCTGCCTGAAGGTTCCAAAGGAGCCATGAGTTAACGAGAAATGCTTTAACCACAGAAATAGCAGCCGCTTAAGTGAGACAAAGCCCTGACATGGAGCAAGAGGCTTTTGAAGTAATTAGACCCTCTTGTCTACGGCGAAAACGTTTCTCTAGGCCTCCATGGAAGCCACCGCCCATGAATATTTCTGTAATAATAATGATAAAGGTTTTTCCTAGTAAGGTACCAGTTGTAAATTACAAACTACATTTGAAATATTAACATTTTATAGACTTAAGAAAAAATGCATGTTTTATTATACTTGTGTTTTGCTTTAGTCACCGCATAGCTAGTGTCTGAAATGCTTTAATAACCGGTGTAATACTTCTGGTATGACTATATTTTACAATGAAAGTGAGGGTAAATAACTAATACTCAAAGAGTAAGGTGATGCTAATGTAGAATTACCCATTCAACTGAAAAGAAAAGTTGGAGAATCAAGAACAGTTAATGAGGGAAGTGGGGAAACTGAACTTTCTTACAAAGAGCACCTGCCCTGAAATTATGTTTCAGGAACAAAATATTATAAATGCAGAAATGGCATTTGACAAAACCATAGGTGAAGTACCTATGAGGTGGCACGTCTTTCAAATATGGAGGATGGACAGTCGATAAGACAACATAAACGTTTTATTTAAAAAGGTCGGTAATTCATGTCTTACACATTGGAATTCATTCGATGTATAATATAGGCACTGTCTCCTGTAACAGCTAGTAAGGAAACGAGAATACTGGAGGACATTTAGCATATACATTGCGGGAATAAAAATATTTGCATATAAAACGAATTTATTATAATTAGTAATTTTGCACCCAGTAATTAATATCTCTCTCCCCTCCCTCTCCTTTCCCCAACTCCTTCTCCCTGTCCCTCTCCCTTTTTGGTATCAGTGTATTCTGATTGAATGGATTTCTCTGCTAAATGTTTTGACGGGATTAAATTTAATTTCGTAAGCTTATTACAGGCAACCCAACTTAGGCCAACTTATATTAGTATGCTTTAGGGAAGTTAGTTGATTGGTGGTAGTGAGTGAGATGTGAAATTAACAATTAGATATTTCGTTTCCCGATTTTATTTAGTGGGAATGTGTACAAATAGAAAGTTGTTTTTATATTATATAGAGAAATTTATGTCAAAATTTGTTGTCATACATAACGTAGAACACATAATAACATTGTCAAATCTATCGGGTACACAAGGCAAGCGCTTTCGAACCGGAGCCACCATTTACAAGCCTCTTTTAAAATTGTACTGAGTTACTGTATTCAAGTTCTTGTTTTATGTACTACATTCGTGTGATAGTGGTCGTTTACGTTCAACCAGTGGAAGTTAGTTTTTCGTGGTTTGTACAGGTGCTCTGTTCCTGCCTATTTATTCTTGGCTTGATGCATGACTTTAATAAATAATGCTATTCAGCTGCCGGTGGGATTCGGTGATGATATCTTAGGTGTATTTGTCCATGTCTTCTAATATGTTTAGTCATCGTCATTTGACAGTTCAAAGTTTAGTGATAGCTTTCTGATTTAAGCAAAACAAGATTCTGAGCAATGGTTACGAAAGGTCACTCTGAATATTACTCAAATTTCAACACAGGCATTGATTAATAAGAATTAAGCTGAGAACTAGGTTAATATTTATATTTAGGGCAGAAAGGTTACTGATAAGAGAATTTATTTAAATTAGAGGTGTTCCTGGGTGATTTTATCATGTGATGGAATGACGCATAGCATTGAGAGAATTTATTTAAAATCATCATTTGATTTCTTGAAATTTCGTGACCAAATCAAATGCATTGATTCATTACTTCAGTATTTAATATTTTCAGAGTTTAATTAGGGGTGTTCGGAATGACGATTATATTTAACAAACACTAAACTCGCTTTTAGGACAATCATTTGATAGCAATACGAGATAACGTTTGTCGGAAAATTAAAGAGGGGCTTGAGGTAAATATATAAACAAACATAAAAGCTGCGGTAAATCATTTTAACGTCTGCAAATATTCGAGGCTAAGGCCCTTAGGTATTCAGACCAGGTAAACATGAGTAGAAATCAATACTTGGGGGAATGGGAGGGATAAGAATATGTGAGTGGGGAGATGGGACATAAATTAGAGAAAACGATACTATTCAAAGAAGGACTTTGAAGAGATCACATCGACAAAGGAGCACAATTCAGTAAAGCAAGGGACTTGTCTGCCTTCATCGACTCTTTCATCCATCACTCTATGCCCAACGGATCCTTCATCTCAAACGACTTTCATAAAATATCGGATACTTATTCTATCCCTCAATATATAACAGCCAATTCCTTGTATGCTATTCATTTTTTATTAGTTTACAAGGAATGAATTTCAATCCGATCAATGAAATATCAGTTTTTCGTAAAAAGGCATAACTATAGGTCAATAACAATGTGGACTGATTTACAAGGTGGACAGATCATTCAAGGAGCTTATTTCTCGTGAATGTTTATCAGAATAAAAGAAAAAATTTGACTAAGCATTTTTCGCGAATTCAACAAATATGAACAACTATCAGGATTAAGCAAGTAAAACAGTTACTATCAGATTGCCGAAAGTTTGATTGGGTGTGGTGGTTAAATTGATGTTGCTGTGAAGTCTAATAATTATTGACTGTCGATTAATTAGTTTTTAGCCTCGATATGTCAAGATTAAACACTCATATTGCTCCGGTGAACACCGTTGTTGAATCATGGATATTCCATATATTCATCAAGTTGACAGGCTAGTTTTCTGGTTCATGTTGAAGAAACACGAAGCTATGATTTTTTCGTTCCAGTTTTATCTACACTTCTTTGCTTATTGTTGGAAAGATACATTATTCGAGATAACTTTTAAATTATAAATGTATCCAACTAATTAGATATATTACTTCAAAAATTTATTACACAGAATTTAGATATACCAAGACGGTTTAATATTTCTACAGACCGTGTAAATTTGTTATTAGATTGAAATGAAGAAATATTTATTTTTATTTTTATTTATTATTTAGAGCTCCGCAACTGTGGCGACTTGGCTCTTCTTAAACTTGGGGGGAAAACAAAACAAAAAACAAGAAATGAGATAAGTAGACAAGCACGCATATGGAGTGCAGGAGACCTTATTCTAAAGTCATTAAATATTTTAATTTAAAAGAAAAGTAAAAATAGATCGTAGCAGAGTTGCAAAATATTTCAAAGTCACATGATTCAAATAAATAAATTTATTTAATTTTACTTAATTAAAACGGATTCTACGAATCAAGAAACATAATGAAATATTTTACCTTTTAGCAAATGAATGATTTTGATCCCTTTGCTTACCTACAAAAAAAATAATTATACAAATGTATGAATATACAAGAATGGAATTTTGTTGTTTTACTATTACCATCGCCCTCCAGAATTTCCATTAATATAAGTTCTTTCCTTATTAATGGTCTTGAATATAGGTGCCGAAGAATGAATAAACTCACATAAACAAAAGAAACTTGTAATCTATTCGAAGACGTTTGGTATCAATGATGTGTTATTATGTGGCCCAAAGTCGGAAATTAATTGGTTAAAACAGCTTTTTAAAACTAAAAATTTATTCTAAGTACAATTCAGTCTGCATATTCTCTTCAATAAAGGTATTTTTAAAGAAACATAATTTTTTTTTCAATCAAATGATAAAAAAAATCCATTGTCTCCTGTTCTATACAAAGAAGGACAAAGGCATAATGCTTATGATACATAAGAATAAAAAAAACATATATTGCTATCTTCGCAGTACCTAAAAAACTGAATGTGTTAAATGAACTTCAAGTGTCCTTTTGGTAATTAATACATGATAGCGTAAACAATAATATTTAAGTAATAATGAGAAATTATATTAAAAATGTGGTCATTCCTGTAATAGATGAGAGAAAGTCAATCCATGATGGTTAAGTTGGTGGAGGAGAATCAGTAAAACTGCTCTGAAAATAAAATGGCACTCAATAAAAAACTGGGGAATTTATTTTTGGCTGACAGCATTTCCCGAAAAAAATAAAGGGAGAAGAGGGAAATATGAGTAGGAATGAAATGAGGAATCGATGTAGCGTGTAAGGAGTTGAGAAGAAAAAAGTAGGAAGTGGAGGGTGGAAGAGAAAGAGAGAGAGAAATAAAGCGAGAAAGAGTATAAAAGTGGCTTTATTGTTGGGGAGGGGGGAGAGAACTACCCCTCCCTAACCCATTTTCCCTCAAAAACCGATATAGGAAGCGTTTATTAAACACCTTACTAGCGAAAATTATTTTTTGCACCCTACATAAAGTTTATATTGAGTCCAATTAAAATTCTCTGGTCAACATGGAACCATATTGGGAGCTTCCAACTTCAACATATGCTCTGGCATCAATAACAACAATAAAAAACTTTTTTCAACTCCTTCAAAACCATTAAATTAGGTTTTTACTTTTTTAGGATCAGACACCGTTATTGGAAGGATGTAAACAAAAAATTCCTTTTGTAAATGTATTCCCCAGTTAGGAAAATAGTTTTACGAATTTACGAGTGCTGATGGGACTATATCACAGTTAAACACTAACTATGCAATAACTTATAAAATGCTCAAAGAATATAATGCTAAACAAAATAATAAGCTCTCTATATGCCTATATAGAGCGGAGAGAGCGCTAATATTCATTGGGCATTTATTTAAATAAAAAATATATTTTTCAATAAGTTATAATATGTGTTTAACCTTGATATTATGCCACTGGCACTCCTGAAGGGGAAGTTCATAATTTCCAGATATTATATAATTATATGAATATTATATAAGAACTAAATATAATCTTACAATAACTCCATGCCACAGGTAGACCAATCCGAACAAATTGTAACTGTTTACAAATAATCAATCAACGGGATAGACTGTGTGATAACCTACTGTTTACTAGCTGTTTAAGTATTGGATTTTATAGAAAGGTATATGCATATACCTATAGATTGTTATAGGTATATTCATTTTTTTTGTACTGAATTGAATGGAAAATTTTTCATTTGGACAGTTTCAAAAAATCCCAAAAAATGTCCAGAAAAGAAGCAACGGACGCATATAGCAGTTCTGCTAAGCTCTTATTGGCTGAGAACTGAATTTATTCTGCCCCTTACATATCTGGAATAAGAATATGAAAGAATGCAATATGTATAAGATAAATAAGAAAATAAAAAAAGGGGGAAAAGGACAAATGTAGGAGAGCGAGATGACAAAATACTCTTTGCGAATCTCAGTATATGAGGCAGTTTGATAGAGCTATTAAGGTGGTTTTTTTGTCACAAAAGAGCCTAGAAAAAAAATATTTAGTCCTCACCGGAACCCTATTTGTTTCCTGAGAGATAGAGGATATATCGAAGAAGTTCAGAAAATTCGTTATTTTTTATTCATCTTCAGATATTTAATTCTTAAAGGTTGAAAACCACTTAAATTTTCAAAGGTTTTATAGACAAAAAAAAAGTATCTGCTTAAACTACTAACTATATGTCATACGCCCAGCTAAAGTTTCAAATATGGTTAAGAGAGAAATTGGATATACTTAGAACATTTAATGACGTAATCCATGTGTCTATAATCAGTCAGTAACTCAATCGTAATAAATAAACTAAAGTGTATGAACAACAGTAATTTCAAAATTGCATATAGGAAAACTCTTTCGTTTACGTAGACACTGGTGGTTGTTTTCTGCTTAGTGTATTCAATTATTTCTCAGGCAAATAAAACATAATGAAACGTTCTCGACATCACATAATTATGAATTCTTAATTCTAACGGCTTTTTCAAAAAACATTGAAAACAGTGGGGAAATAAATAAATATTTTAAGTTGGATTCTTTAAATAAGAAGAGTCAACCCTTATCACTGGAAGAGACAACCACAAAAAAATGTCTAACCAAATAAAAAAAAAAGGGATGCGGCTGAAGTTGGAAATGACAGCTCTTCATATTTCTGTTCGATCATAAAGACAAACACAGGTCAAGGAGCGTAGGTATAATATGAAAGGCCGGCTAGCCTTTAGAAACATAACAAAACAACAATTTAATCATATTTATTTGGCTTGGTGGGATGAAGGAGGTCAGTCTTTTTTACACAATCGTGTCAAAACAAAGGCAGACCTCAAAGGCAGCTGTCCACGGACTGTCAAATTATTCACAGAGCTAGTCTGTTGCCGGAGACAGCAGCTCTTTCCTTTCAGTCACAAACACAATTCCCCGAACAGAATGTGGAAACCTGACTTGTGGTCCAACAAGGCCTTGTACATTTTTTTCACCACCTTTTAACAAAATATTTTATAACAATGTAAAATATTTTAATAGCTTTTGATAATGTTTCGAACAGGTGTATATTCATATACAGAAGGTAAAATGATTATCTCATTAAGCAGCGTTATTTATATTTCAAAATGACAAACAGTAACTAATATTGGGGATAATATAGAAACATTTATTACTTCAACGATTACTGTGTCCATTATACAATTATCATCAACATTTAACAAAATGATATTTAAATAAAGAATTTCTATACATCTATATATATAAATAGTCCGCCACGCAGGGGCTGCGTTAACTAAGCAGATTTCCCAAGTGCGCCACGTATTTGCATTTATCTTAAAACTTAAAAGTACAATGAGAACAATATTTGGTGTTTAAGCTTCAAATAAAGTACTTCATAACATAATAGAATATTGAAAATATGAGATGAGTAGGAGTGGGGCTTTTCCGATGACCGAAAACTAAAAAAATGCAAATATCTGAGTAAATAATCAAGATAGTGAAAAAATGTACATAACAACATTTATAGAACATTACATTAGCAATAAGATTGACTAAATACAATTTTTCGATCCGACGCATAATAACGGAGATATTAAGAATTTTCGAAATTCTCCCCCTCTAACCCCCCCCCCTCCTCCCCCTAGTCCGATTTCAGCTATTAACGAACTTGATCTTTTTTTTTGTATAAAACGATTATATATCAAGTTTGGTAACGATAAAACAAAAATTGCGACATATATATATAGATAGACGTAACAGACATATAGATAGATAGATACAGGTATACAGTTTTGAACGGACATCATTTTCGTCATCTCCTGGGTAGGATCGATGGACATTTGAAGAAAAATTTCAATAGCTGATTTCCCTTAGAGGAAATCTGCTAAAATGAATGTTTGTTTGTATGTCCTTTTTAGAATCGTAAACGGTTGAACCGAATTTTATGAAACTTGGTATGTATATTACTACTAAAACAGGTTAGGTTTCTGACTATATTAATATTCTCTGAGACGAAAAGGAGTGGGGGTTATAAGGGAGGCCGGAAATTATAAATAGCGATACTTCGTCTCCTATTGGTTTTTCGGCAAATATGCACATATCAAAAGTTGTTTTTGTTGATATATAGAGTAACATTTGTAATATACTCTTTTGTCACATACCAAAGTATAATTGAGTTATACGCTAAAAACAATAGTTGGAGTTAACAATTTTATTCGGCACAAAAGACTCAACTGAATTAAACGAATCTCCGTATGGGATTTGGTATTAACACCTCCCTGATTATTAGTTATATTAAAATTTCGAGGTACAAACAGGAATGGGGGTTATAAGGGAGGTCTGAAATATAAAATCGCGATATTTCGTAACCTATTCATTTTTCGGCAAACGTGCATATAACAAAAGTCCGTCACGCAGGGGCTGCGTAAACTAAGCAGATTTCCCATGTGAAGTTTTACAATAGAGAAATCTGTATACTAGTAACACAACACCACTGTGAGTAAATACAAACGGCAATGAGAAATCTTTCACTTAATTTTAATAAATTCCCAACTGAAACGGCATCTGAATTGTAATAATAGTTTATAGTTTAATAACTCAAATTTTAGTAGTCCAAGAACTAAAGAAGGGGGGGGGACGGATGAACAGAACTTATTTGCATAAATCTCACAAACTAGAGAAGGTAAGGTAAGGTTAGGGACGACAGGTAAGGTTAGAAGGAGCTTCCACCTGAGCCGGGTAGTTACGAAAACGGCCGAACTAATCCGAACCATACCCAACCACATGTCCCAGAGACTTCATAAAAATGCAAATATCTGGGTTAATATTCAAGATAGAGAATAAATGTATATGACAATATTTATAGTAAATTTAATTTGCAATACGATTAATTCTGTACAATTTTTCGATCTGATGCATAATAACGGAGATATTTTGAATTTTCGAAAATCCTCCCTTCTAAGGTCCGATTTCAGCCGTTAACGAACTTGATCTTTTTTTTTTACAAAAAACAACTAAATATCGAGTTTGGTAACGATCAAACAAAAATTGCGACTGCTAGAGCGGTAACAGACAAATATATATATATATATATATATATATATATATATGTCTATATATAATTTTGAATGACCTCATTTTCGTTATCTCCTTGGTAGGATCAATGAACATTTGATGACATATTTTGAAAATCACGTCATGGGTACAACCTGAAAAGCTGGTTACCTTTAAGGGAAATCTGCTAATAGTTGTTTGTTTTAGTATTTAAATTAACTTTTCTTATATGTTTTATATGAAGACCAAAGTATATTGTCATGACCCACCCCTCCTCTTTCCCAAACATTAATTAAATTAATCAGAAATGTCAGTTTCTACTTATATTTAATATTTAATAGATTATCGTATTAACCATATGAATAATATGCATAATCTATGATTATGCTATATAAAGGGTGTTTTTTTAGAGGTATAGAACTTTAAATTGCAATAAAACAACGATGGATTAATCGATTGACAAGAATTTTTTTTATTCGAAAGATTATCTTATGGCATTACATTTTAAATATTATACATATACGGCGCAACATGTCACACAGCTCGTGCCACAATCGATTTATTGAAAGACACATTTGGTGACCGCCTAATTTCACGTTTTGGACCTGTGAATTGGCCTCCAAGATCTTGTGATTTAACACCGCTAGACTACTTTCTGTGGGGCTATGTAAAGTCATTGGTCTATGCGGATCAGCCACAAACGCTTGACCATTTGGAAGACAACATTCGCCGTGTTATTGCCGATATACGGCCACAAATGTTGGAAAAAGTCATCGAAAATTGGACTTCCAGATTGGAGTACATCCGAGCCAGCCGTGGCGGTCATATGCCAGAAAACATATTTAAACTGTAATGCCACATTATCTTTCGAATAAAAAAAAATTCTTGTCAATCGAATAATCCATCGTTGTTTTATTGCAATTTAAAGTTCTATACCTCTAAAAAAACACTCGTTATAAAAAAAATGCACAGAAAACGAGTAATATAAAAATATTGTGTATTTTCTAGAATTAAGTACATAACAAATAATTTTATTATTAACATATCCCCAGCACGCCGGACTCGGGTGCATTGAGACGGGAAAATGTAAAAGTATTGTACAAAGAAAGCCCCAAAAAAATACCATCATCATTCAGCCTCAAATGATTTCCCGGGCGAAACCGGGTACCTTAGCTAGTTTATTATAAATGAGTCTATACTTTTTATTAGGAATCATCATATCAAAAAGGGAATTTGTGAAGAGATGCAACATCTAAAAATTGGAGAGCCCTAAAAAAAATTCCTATTAGAAACAAATTACTATAATTATTCTACTCATAGAAACACCCAAATGACCCATTTCTAAAGAAAGAGGCATATTGCAGGCACAATCCCACAAAACAAGAACAACTGATTAAGGAATACTACTTCAACAAGGTCGTTTCCTTTTGCAACTTGTAAAAGGATAGGGAGGGAAATCTGCTAAAACGCAACCAAAGAGACAAAAAAAACACGAAGCAACAAATAAACTAGAAACAAAATAAACGAAAACGAAACATTTAATTTACCAATAAAAGATATCTTATACTAGATAATTAAAAAACTGTAAAGACAAATGAAATTAAGAAAACAATTATATGTTTTCAATGGTTAAAATTAAAACTAAAATAAAGTAAATAAAAATTAGTATGTACATAAATAAAATTAACAGATAACATTTTTTAATATATTAAAACATTCACAATCTCATATGCTCCTACTTTCTCCATCACACACACACACACACACACACACATATATATATATATATATATATATATATATATATATATATAAATATATATATATAGTCAAACATTTTAGCTGGAGTTAAACAAATTTAATATAAGAACAATTAAAAAGATTTTTAAAATGTGATACTTCTAAATTTGTGAGTATATGTTAATCTCATGTAAATGTTAGAGTATTATGGGAATGTATATATCGCCCGATTAACTAGGAACCTATGGAAAATCACTAATGAAGCAGTTCCTGCCAGTTTCGGCCAAAGCGCCCTTAAAGTATTGATAGTTTCTAAGATACAAAGCACTGTAAATACTTTTAGGTGCAGTGGTTTATTTCTTCCTGGGACGAGTCTCATTTCACTATTTAGGAGGATGCGAGAGTTGGTTACATTCCCAGCTAAATTTGCTATGCAGATTTGTTCAGGTAGTTAATTACTCCATGGCGAGTGTGTGGAAGGGTCTCCGCTAACAATGTCCCACCAACAAAAGCAAACCTTGCCACTCCGAGTTCCGAAGCTTTTGTCTATCTTAACCAACACATCCACAACAAACACACCGACAGTTTCAAACTTTGCTCCAAAGTGAACATTAATCTGACCGAAAACTGACACTCTGAGTAGATAGTGTATAGTGGCATGACGATTGCAATATGCAGCATTATTCAGGCGTCTCTAAATATTTAACGCAGCTTTAAGAGTGGCAAATATAGTAAATTTCAATTTGGTGAAAAAACATATGTGCAACCAAAATTTTTCCCGAGGTGGAATGTCACAAACATGACGTAGTCACCATTTCTGTATATCTTAGAACCCCCTCAGACTTAAAATATTTTAATTTGGATAATTTTAACTGTAATATCTGTAACACATTTTATTTTTCCTATATAAACTTCCAAAACTCGGCGAAACGTCCAAAATGAACAACATAATATTGTCTCATAAGATCATGAAATGCCTCGGTAAATCGCCCTTCTAAAAGCATTCCATTTTCAAGTGACTCATAATTTTATAAAATTCGGAAAACTCGCAATTTCTGTTATATATATATATATATATGTCTGTTACCGCTTTAGCAGTAGCCATTCTTGTGTGATCGGTACCAAACTCGATATCAAACGTTTCAAGTAAAACTACATATTATGTTCGATTACGACGGAACTTAACCATTTTTTTATGTTGTTATATACATGTTTTCTCTATTTTCAATACTACCGGAGATATTTCCATATTTTAGTTTTCGCCCATTAGTAAACTCCCACTCCTTCTCATGTCATATTAATAATAAGCTGTTATATCATGAACCTCTTTAAACCAAGGTTAAATACCAAATATCGTTTTCGTTGAACTTTTACTTTGTTAGATACATCCAAATACGTTATTTGATCTCGTTATCAATTAAGATTTGTTGGTCTTTATTCGGAAATGTTTACTTCATCTATACCATACTCGATATTAACCGTTTCAGTCAACACTAAAGACCATACTTGTTATTTGGTGGAAATCGGCCATGGGGGTAGTGGGGGTAAGAGGGGGATTCCAAAAACCAACATACATCCGTGAGCCGGATCGAAAAATATTACAGAACCAATCTTGTTTAATTATTAACTAAATTAATAAGCGAGTTATTCGTACTTTCTTGTTTTATGTATTTTGTACCCCCCCGCCTTCCACTCGTCATTTTTTTTACATAGAAATAGAGAATGTGAGGTGAAATGGGATCACAAGTGTGTTATACCAGCACCTGAGAAATCTGCTTAGTTTACGCAGCACTTGTGTGTCGCTATTATTCATAAAAGTCCGTCACGCCGAGGCTGTTAAAATTAAACAGATTCCCCACGTGAAGTTTTACAATAGAGAAATGTCACGAGAGCCGAACAGTCAGCTAGACCGAACTAGCTTTCGTCGGAAACTCCCGACTAGAACCAAAGTTAGCCGATCTCATTTTGTCCGTTGTCCGCACACACTTAATACAAATACAATTATTACGGTTAATGTTCAAGATAGGGAATAAATGTAAATAACAATATTTACAGTAAATTTAATTTACAATGAAATTGATTCTATACAATTTTTCGATCCAACGTATAGTATCGGAGATATTTTGAATTTTCGAAAATCCTCACCCCTAACCCCCCCCCTCCCACTGCTCCGATTTCAGCCATTAACGAACTTGATCTTTATTTTTACATAAAACGTTTAAATATCGAGTTTGGTAACGATGAAGCAACAATTGCAACCGCCAGAGCGTTAACAGGCAAATATATATGTATATATATATATATATATATATATATATATATAATTTTGAACGGACCTCATTTTCGTCATCTCCTGGGTAGGAAGAAAATTTTTGAAAATCGCGCCATGAGTACGACCGCAAGGGAAATCTGCTAATACCTTGATTTAACGATTACCAAAGTACTTGTTAATGCTTTAGACATGTTTAGACCCAGCTAAACTGGTTAGTAAACAGACGAGTAGAGTATGTTACAAACTTTGTCATTGATTACTTGGAATGTTTGATGTGGAGAGAGAAATATTTGCATTGAGTATCCCTGATTGGTGTTTGAGAAAACCCCATTCCAAGGCATGTCCCTTTGCCTATTGGTTCCCAATACCTAATCCTGAGTATTTAGATTCAGCATATCCACCATTTTAGAGCAGTCGTAGTATTTAGGGTGCAATCATGAGTAAAAGCACAACAAAGCTTTGCGATGACCTGTCGTTTCTAGACCTTATAAAATAAAAGCACGAAATCTTTTCGGAAACATCGACACCTCTCAATGTGCTCAAAAAAAGATTTTTCCTTCGACTCTATCTTCTTTAAAATTAATCGAAAACGTGATTTTTTTTAGTATCCAATAGATAATAATAATAAGTATTTATTATTATTGGCTTATTGGGACGGTGTATACAATAGAATTTTCCCAAAGTAAGAATAACAAAATTAAAAATTATTACTGGAGTTGTGAATGGTCGTGCTTAAATGCGATAAAGAGATCAAATTACCCATGGTCAAATGGCGTAGGACGTAATAGTCGTGAATTGACCTAAGATTCTGTATCGATTCCCATTGAGGTGTGATAATTTATGTTTTCAAGAAATGTCTAACAATTAAATTTTAGCAGATTTCCCTTAAGTGAAATCAGCTATTGAGGTCGTACTCATGACGCGATTTCCGAAAACTTTCTTGAAATGTCCATCGATCCTACCAAGAATATGACGAAAATAAGGTCCAGTATATATATATATATATATATATATATATATATATATATATATACACACACAGGGAGGGGGGGGGGGTTAGAGGGGGGGATTTTTGAAAATTCGAAATATCTCCGTAACTATACTTCGGATCGAAATATTTTATAGAACCAATCTTATTGAAAATTAAATTTAATACAAATATTGTTATGTGCATTTACTCTCTATATTGAATATTAACCGAGATATTTGCATTTTTATTAAGTGTGATAACAGACGAGTTGAAATCTGCTGAAGTCGGTTCTATTCGGGACTTTCCGCCGAAAGCTAATTCGACCGTTTCCTTAACTGTTCGGCTCTCATGATTTTGGTTTAGAGACTCGTTACTACTACAGTTATATGTAGGCAGATTTCTCTATTCTAAAACTTCACGTGGGAGATCTGCTAAGTTTACGCAGCCCCTGCGTGATGGCCTTTCTCCTTACTTTGCTAGAAAGGGTCTAGATAAACCGTCCTGGTTAGGCACTTAGTGACTGTTAATACATTTGTTATTGTTGTTTATGTAGAAATATGACTATTGCTTTACACCAATTAATTAATACGACCATAATAATATAAATAATTTTGTGTACTACAGAAGAATAGAATCCTTAGAGCATATTGGAAACACTTCTGCGCTTAACCCGTCGTAGGTCATAGAAGCATATTCCAAGGCATGAAGATAACATTTGCAACGTTGATGGTTCTCAATATTTAGCGACCTGTTTTATATAGATGATAACCTTGGAAACCTCATGAACACTTTAGTTTTCTTATTTCCTCTCTTTATATTATTATTTTATTTATTAGAAGCTTCACAGTCTATATTACTCAATAAATTACTTCATAAATTAAAAAAAAAAATCTAAATTAATCCCGAATTGCCGTAGTTACATAAAATAACACAGGTAAAACAAGGCAACAAAAAAAAAATCCCAATGAATGGTTTCCCCCTCATTTAGAAAGTGAGCTACTTAGTTGTGAAGAATGCATTTTTATTTACAACGTCGGTTTCATTCGCCTTAGCTTAGATAAAATTTCTGCTCGAGTTATTCTACCAAAAAATACATGAGTCTTGTAACACCTAAATAAAAGCAATTGTTTATATGATTAAGTGAGGAGAAAATAATATGACTGACACACATCGATCTGTGAATAGCTATGAAAATAAGTACAAACTAATGGAATATCACTAAATCTTTCAGCAGAGAGCCAAAATCGGTATTCACTTTGGGGTTTTATAATAAGTAACAAGAAGATGTGGAATTAAATTTCACTTTCCACCTTTTGAAAAATTAAGGGCCAGGAACACTTTTATAAGTCATGATTTAAACTATAAAACCAAACTCAAAAAGCTTCCAGCCCACCTAAAACTAGTATAATAATATAATACGTATAATAATAAAAATATGTTGGGACTCAAGTAATAGTATTACACCATTAGTACGTATGCCGGGAGTTAACCGTTCTTGGTTTATATTTTAGTGGATGATGAAGCATGTACTTGATGTAATATAAACTCCAGGATTATTGTGTTGTAGGCGGGTAATAGTGCAGTGTTTCTATATTTGTTGACATGTCTGAGGTGTGTATTGAAGCTAATATTGATCACTGAGACAACCTGCTTGCTGGACCTCGGCTAAAACCCTTTATAAAACGTATTAATTCATTAGTAATAAGTACGCGGGGAAAAATATTTCAGTACCAATCTATCGAATATTGCGGTCAAGAAATGGGGCAGTAGTAAATAGTTTTTGTTCAAGTGCTCTATATAAAATCAGTATTTAAATATTGAGTTGTTTGATGTCTGAATTCAAAATTAATAGACTGATAATATATTATTTAGTCGTTGAATAATGTTCAGGAGAATATTGAGAATATTTTTTAAGTACTTTAAGGCAAATAAATTGTTTTATATATTATTGCAAGGTGAACTCATTCATCTTTTTGACAATTACAGGGAGTTAGCGGTCACGTCTAATGTTGATCTGCATTCTTGGCCACAATATATTAGTGCTACTTCTTCCTAGCAATCAGGGATACTTGTTCAACTCCTAACAGAAATTCTCCAGTTTCATATAGGCTTTGGACCAATGTTCGAATCTTCTGTAAACTTATCGGTACGACCTATAAAGTAAACAGGATAGTAGAGAGATCATAATTAATATTGACGCTTTCAATCAATACGGAACCCCACGCATTCCACACCAAATGAAAAAAAGAAAAAAAAACCTTACAGATGCAGCAGTTTTCATCTACAGTTCAGCCAATATGTAGTAGATTTAAGAGGTAGCTATTACTGTATAATATTAGCAACTTGACGACATAGGATATTATGACGAGTTCGTCACATGGCAATGGATAACGAATTATTACACATGACATACTAAAGGCAATTTCACTTTTTGATAAAGTGGAAGACAAGGTATATATTATATTACATATTATATAACTGGGTTACAATAAAAACATTAAAATAATGATAAAATTCTCATCATGGACAACTGGAAGTAACCTTCGTTCCATAGACGTGCACATTATAGATCGGCATTGAAGCTATTTTGAAAGTTCTTATCCAACCTTGAAAAAATAATTTCTGTCGCCTGAGCGTTGTTACACAGCTGATATTGAGAAAAACAATACATATTTTGTATAATATAATATATAAAATAACATATAATGCCAGACACATATTTTGTAAGCTTTTGTGTGTGTGTGCGTTGACTTAATTATATTTCAACTATCTCGATGGTTCTTCAAGAGATGATTAATTAGTACATGGTTTGAACTGGTGTGTAATTTTGTACTTATAAGTGTCATGTCTGCACATTTCTCGTGTAGTAAGTGAATGTTTAGATTATGTCAATGCCATCGTAGTCCATTTACTTTTAATAGGCATATTGTGAATTGGCATAGTCGCAGTATGTTAATGGGCATATCAACTAGTGTTTAATACTTGAGATATCAGTGTTGTGTTGTCTTGAAAGTGATATATTGTTGAAGGTGTGGTTATAGGAATCCAGGTCTCATTTCATTTTGTGGTTCGTTTGAATAAGTAGGGGTTATTGTGTGTGTAGACGATTTTCTTTCAAAGTAACATCTCCCTTAATAAATCTGTTTCTGAGACCTTGGTTTCTTGTTGGGTTTCATCATTCGAAATCATCTGACTCTTCGTTCAGCTTCTATAGGGTATTAAATCTCTTCGAACAGTAAAATCTCGGTTGGCGCAGGTTTCTCCAGCTTTTCTTGTCTTCGTGTAGGTATCGGAGTAGTGGATATTTAGATTATTGCTTTTATTTACGGCATTGACCTTTCCCTGAACGAGAGATCCGCACTGCCCTTCGTTGGTCTTGAAAATGAGGAACAGATCTACAATGAACATTAGTAATAACCCCCTCAATACAGTCACTGTTAATTAAATCTCTACATGCAAATCAAAGTTTGTTAATTGCTAGAACGAATGCAATCACTTGCTACTAATTTACTCTCCTCCAAATTGTCTAATATTTAATTCATCAAATTAATTCATCCATTTAACAAATGAACAGCTCAATTTTAGAAGGAGGGTGGTCCATTTTGTTATTCAAAATCCAGTTTTCGATTGCAATAGCTTATGGATGATACTGCTATATGATAATAATAAGGGGATAAAATAAATTAAACTATTGAAATAAGAAAAAGAAGCACATGAAATTATCGTTTCATGCGTGAAACACCATAACTTTATTGGACATACATTAATAAAATAAATTTTATAAAACACAGAATTTTTAGCAGAGATTTAATAGAATATCTCAGTTATCAAATTTAAATTTGAACTCTGATCCCTATATTATTATAGAAAGTTAAAATAGTAGCTACTACAGAAAATAATAACATGGTTTCATAGACGACGTGAAAGGTGTATATTTATTAAACCTATGCCTCTATATGTGTGTGTGTGTGTGTACTTATATCTAATAAGGTCTTATTTATACTGGGTTCCTTAGATGACACGCAAGGTGTAAGTTGCTACAAGCGGAAGACTAATATTAAATAAGTAATAAAACTTACTAAAATTTAGTAATAAAACATAGTTTTCTTCCAGGACATTGAAAAATGTTCTACAATAAAACGTGCTTTTAAAAAAATGTGATCTTATATACATCCTAGTTGAAATAAGTGATTGTTTCGACTAGCAGGTAAGTTTTAACTTTGTTGCCCTTCAGCTAGACAGGTCTAATGGCTTTTGCAATTTTAAATTATAGTGGACAGGGTCCTAAAAAAAAATCCAGTTTCAATAAATGCATATGGATATAAAGAGCATTACAATAATTAATCTTTAAAACCAAATGGACCATGCCAACCTAATAACTATTATTAATCCTATATAGCTCCCTCGTTATAAATGTTTACTTATTAATTTTGTTTTTGTTCTTTTCTTTCGAGTGCCCACCTTTCACTGAATTGCTGCTTTTATATTAATAGCGTGTTGGTCCTAAAACTTAGTTGAATCATTACGTAATTGAATAATAGAAATCATTAAAAAAAAAAGACATTGATCTTAAATAGTTGACAATGCTGAATATTCAATAGTACTTGTAATAACTGTTAGTAAATAAATATTTTTTTAAGTTTCCAAAACTTAGGTTTCATGGGTCAAATTATAACATGCAGCAATTAAAATGTTTATATTACTAAGTATTTTTTCACGTTGTACTAACGTTTGCTGGATATTAACAAACAACTCGCAAACTCCTAATTAATAGAATGATAATGTTTCATTGTTGCATCGACATAGGATCAAAGTGTAGAAATTCATTTCACAGCTAATAGAAAGCAAAGCTTAGGAGAGCCAGCATACAACAAACAAACCGAAAATGAGCTTAGGTTATAGATTTAGCAGATTTCCCTTAAGGTCGTACTCATGACACGATTTACGAAAAATTTCTTCAAATGTCCATCGATCCTACCCAGGAGATGACGAAAATGAGGTCCGTTCAAAATTATATATATATATATATATATATATATATATATATATATATATATATATATATTTATTTTCTGGTAACGCTCTAGCGGTCGCAATTTTTGTTTGATCGTTACCAAACTCGATATTTAAACGTTTTATGTAAAAAGACAGATCAAGTTCGTTAATGGCTGAAATCGGACCAGTGGGAGGGGGGGATTTTCGAAAATTCGAAATATCTCCGTTACCATACGTCGGATCAAAACATTATATAGAACTAATCTTATTGCACATTAAATTTACTATAAATATTGTTCTATTAATGTATTCTCTATCTTGAATATTAACCGAGATATTTACATTTTTATTAAATGTGGAACGATAACGGAGCTGTGAGTTTTCCGCCAAAAACTAGTTCTGCCGTAACTGTTCGGCTCTCGTATGGAGATTTCTCTATTGTATTGCTTCACGTGGGAAATCTGCTTAGTTTACGCAGCCCCTGCGTGACGGACTTTTTGTATTTATTGTTTCCCATGGTAAATGTTTCGTATGCAAGTGGCCCATCACTCCAAACGCGTAGGTTTTATCCATTACCAACTTAATTACCTAAAGAGGGGTTTTATTACCTAAATGCATGTTTAAGCATGTCTTAGTGCAACATAATTAAACCAGTGTTATAAATTGAATGGAATTATAAATAAATTTCTTTAATAAGAAGATAGAAATAGAATGATTAGCCTAATTCAACTATTTATATTCCCAGCCCCAGTCATGGAAAATAAGTTAAATTTGTGAAATAGAATACTGGTAATTAAAACTGAAAAAAAAGAAGAAATATTTAGAACAAAAAAGAAAGTCATTAAAATAAAAAAATATATATATTTCAAGCTATACGGTTTTTAACTTTGCTGAAGCTGTTAAACGCCTTATCCTGGTTACCATGGGAAAGTTATGGAAGTTTAGACAAGGAAAGTTCTCTCAAAATAAACTGAAATTCTCAAATTTAATAATCAGACTAAGAGGGGAAAATTGTATATCTGTTCCCCTTATTTCACTACTTGACCGCATTATAAGGAACAAAACTTCTTCCACAATTCATCCCATTATTCATTCACTTCATTTAGTTTACTTTTCAGTAAAGACACTTATTATCTATATTTCTGTATAAGTATATATGTATACTCATATGTATAATATGTTTCCATTTTAACACGTAGTATAGATTTATCTATTTAAAAAGTACTGCTTCCGACTTCCGGTGCAACTAATATATCAAACTGTCAATGATGGACATCAAAACCACCTTCTGGCTTCCTGTCTCACCACATGTTACTTCTATGGTATTGCAGCAGAATGCCAAGATAGAAATTTATCAAATGTTGTACTACTGATTCGTAGGCGATGCTATCGTTTTGTCGGGAAATTATATTCTGGAGAGAAACGAGATTTACTAATCATCGCTAATCATCGTTTTTAATATTCACGCATAAACAAAAATATTATTGTAACTAGATGAAAATAAATTGGTCATTTCGTGGTTAACAAATGTTAATATGTCGTCAGGAAACATTTCTTTTTTAATCCGCTACGTCTAATTTAATGCGTGTTCAAACTCCTTCCAGGATATTTCACCCAAGAATATTCGGCAGGCTCTGTACATTTAGTAGAATATATTATCATGAAATTATTAAAAAAGTTTTGAGAACAATGTGACATTAACTTGAGGATATTGGGTATTGCTAAAAATACGTAAAAACGATTATTTTATAATTTATTCATGTAATACCGTTCAAATATTGTACTCAAATGCACTATTACATGGCTGAATGTTGTTTGTTGAGAAGGAGCGTCTTGGTCTCTTGAATTGCTGTTGTGAGTTTCATTATAGTAATAAAAAGATATATTATTGATTTATTTATTTATTGGAGCTTCGGCGATGTTGCTCTAAACTAAAGGATTTGTAACTTTAAAAAACAAAACAATACAAACAAAAAAATATATATCTAATATATAAATTTTCCATGTCACAATGTTAGTTAGCGTACTCCTTCGAAACGGCTTTACCGATTTTCACCAAATTTTATATACGTATTCAGTAGGTCTGAGAATCGGCTACTATCTATTTTTCATACCCCTAATTGATAAGGGTTGTCCACCCTTAACATTTTTTTTTTAGTTTTTGGACGAAATTTTTTGTTTTTATTTGTTTATAATGTGGCATTAAAAAATACACACAACCCTAAATTTTTACTTTTTTCACCAACCCCTATTTTTTGTATAGCCATTTTAGTAATTTAATCATTATCATCCCGCTCGATAACTGATCAATTATAGTGTTTTTAACTGTACTTCGATTAAAATTTCAATTTGCAATGACAATCAACAAATCCCAAGGCCAAACGATGTCTATTTCTGGCTTAGATTTGAGTACACCATGTTTTTCACACGGGCAATTGTACGTAGCATGCTCTCGAGTGGGTAAACCATCCAGTTTGTGATGGGCTAACAAAAAATATTGTTCACGCTATAGGATTAAAAGATTGATGTTGTTTGTTAGTGTTACTGTCGTAATTAATATGTGATATGTAATTTTAAGAAATAAACTATAATAACTTAAAAATAATATTGTTTGGCGTTTGTTATTTTTATATTCCCTTATCGTTCATAGCGCTCCATGCCTATCTCATGCATATACCACATACACACTTATAATAAGTAAGTTACTTTTTGTCTACACTAGAATTTATCTAGAAACTAGAAATAATTTATATGGCAAAACAACGTTTGCCGGGTTATCTAGTCATTTTATATATACCAATGGATGTGCAAAGTCGACCATAATTTGATATTACAAAGTAAAACGTATATTCGCGCGATTTATATACCTGCAACGTATTACTTATTACACATGGTAAGACCCTTTCGGTCGAACCGTTAGGACCTTGACTACACATACGAGGAAATTGAAAGAAAACAATTCCAAACCCTATTTTGAGAGACAGCCTCCTTTTATGGTACTCATCTACATTCATAATATTAGAATACCACCCTCCCTCCCAGGACGCCTTACTCAGCGAATTTCCTAGTGCAAATAGCACTGGAAATGTTTCAAGGTTTAGAGGGAACCTCATCAATACAATAGAACATCTAAAATTATAAAGTTTTGTTTAACGAACAAACTGTTTTAACTTTTTAAATAAAGGTATATGACGCTTTATATTATTATATAATCCACGCAATATACAACTCACTGGCCAAATGAAACTTTCCTAACTGAGGGAATTAGGGAAGGTTATTAAATTCATAAATATTTCATTTTTTCGATAACAAAAATGTTATAATGTGCAGGAGCGATAAACAAGAACTCCCCCATAGGAACCTTTTCCATCTCTACTAAGTTCGTATAAATTTTCTAGCTTGGATTTTTGGCCTACTCTGGATGTGATTCCCCCCCCCCCACACCTAAAGCTTAAGCGATTTTTCAGGGTAATGAATTGTAGATCAGCAAAATGTCCAGTTTCTTCGAAGTCTCTACTGCAAAATTTTTCAATAAACCGACACACACACACACACACAAACATTCAAATTCATATATAAAAATATGAACGAATTGTGCCTTGACATCGAAATGAACATCATTCTTCCTAAATCTTTGTTTGAGATAATAGCGTTTTCCCAAGTGGGGATAAGTGATGAGTTTACTTACTAGATTTTATGAATTCTTCTAAGGTTGTACCACTCGATCGAAAGCGCTCGTTTAAGATAACGAACTACAAATGTTTTGCGACTATTAGTAAACATTCTGTTTAACTTCTTCATCAAGTAATTTCTTAATTCTTAACATCGATGGTTTAACAAGGAAGAAAACAGAATTACTTGAAACGGAATTCACATGAAATGTTATTCAACGTTATGGCAGTTTTACTACAATTGTCCACGTTGAACTTCCCGTAGTGTCCATTCAGTGTGTATCTCGCCCTAAAAACCTATAACAATTGGTTTTCATAACGAAGATAAACTTCCTTCTTACAGATTTTATGTAGAACAAAACTGTGTATCAATGGCTACTCATCAGATTTTCTGATACAGTAGCATAAGTCTACAGTTCGTTATTTGGCGTTTTCCTGTGCACAATGTTTATGTTCTGAAAACTTTTAAGATTACAGGACTCGTT
Source organism: Riptortus pedestris (assembly GCA_019009955.1). NCBI lineage: Eukaryota > Metazoa > Arthropoda > Insecta > Hemiptera > Alydidae > Riptortus > Riptortus pedestris. Next base: position 154,136,575 of record CM032228.1, on the reverse strand, counting down.
TCCTAACACGCAATAACTGATCAACGAAGAAAAAAAAGCTAACAAATTTTCTTTATAATGATGTCTGCATATTATTGGACTCCATGTAAGGATCACTTGTCATCCGGTTAATAATTCGTATTTTATTTAATTGTTCATATATATATGTATACATATAACAACAATTAAATTATAATAAATTTAGGTAAGCCGATGACGTGTCTTAAACCACCCCAAATTAAAAAGTTTATAAGGGTACAGCCCTAAAATTGTGTTTCAAATAATGACCATCACTCAAACATAACTCTGAGCCTGAAAACATATAAAATTACTGGTACCGTTATTGGGGAAACTGTACGGAAATAAATAATTCTTTAGAGGGAGTCATTTTAATTTATATTTATTTACTTTGAAATCAAAGTGTAACCAAGATTCTGTACAAGCCAAGAACGACATTCGGAAATAGTTTTCCATGAGTAGATATTAATGTCCCTGTCTGTAATTAGAGCACTGCTTACTGGTTTGTAATATCTGATAAAAGTTTGTTCCGTAAGCAGGCGGGCTTCGTTTCACCAGCAAAGTTAGATAAACTTATTACTTGGAATATTAAAGGGTTGCTTACATAAGGTAAATTTGAAAGGGAAAGTTAATAAATATTTTTTATTCATTTATATGAATGAAATGCCTTTCTTGACCATCATATATTTCACATATATATAATAGATAATAAGTTACCCCTAAAAACTTCGATTTATTTTAGTAATTTGATATAATTTAATGAGTCACAAAAAATCAAAAATTTAAAAGTCCGTCGCGCAAGGTCTGAGTTAACTAAACAGATTCCCCACGTGCTGGTATGGCAACTAGTGATATTTCACCACATATTTTGACTGAAAACCAGAAAGTACGAATTATTTGAGTATTGAGAACTTCATATTTGAGTTACCGAAAAATGTATAGAGTCGCAATTGTAGAGCATTAATAGTTTAACAAGATTGACTCTATAACATTTTTCCACTCCGCTCATAATAACGGAGATATTTTGAATTTTGGAAGCCCCCCCCCCTCTAAACGCCTCTTATTTCTGCCAATAACATTTATAATATTCACTGTTAAATGTCTAAAACAGCTAAATGTCTGTCGAGTATGGTGTAGAACAAATAAGCTTTTCCGAGACAAGAAGGTAAAATCTTAATTGATGACGTCATCGTACAACGAATTCGCATGTATTTCCCATAATAAAGGTCTCAAGGAAACAATATTTGGTACTTAATACTAAAATAAAGAGGTTAATGTCATGACAGCTTCATGTTTATATGATAAGCGTAGGAGTGGGGGTTTACACAGTGCCAAAAACTAAAAATTCAAAATATCTCGGCTAATACTCATATTAGAGAAAATATGTATGTCACAATATTTGTAGGAAATTACAATTTAATTTACAATGACGTTGTTTCTATTCAACTTTTCGATCCGACGTATAATAACGGAGATATTTTGAATTTTCAAAATTCTTCTCCTCTAAACCCCTTGTCACTAGTCTGATTTTAGCCGTTAATGAACCTGATCTTTCTTCTTACATGAAATGGTTATATATCGAGTTTAGTAACAATAAATCAAACATTTCGACCGCTAGAGCGGTAACAGACAAATATATAGTATATATATATATATATATATATATATATATATATATATATATATATAATTTTGAACGGACCTCATTCTCGTCATCTACTAGGTAGGATCGATGAACATTTGGATACATTTTTTAAATCGCATTATGCTACGTTCCTTTATAGCAGATCCCTTAACGGAAATCTTTAAATGCTATCTTCCTTCATAGCAGATCCCTTAACGGAAATCTGCTATGAAGGAAGATGGAAAAAAAAAACCCAAAAGTTTGGAAAATGTTTTAAGTAATAATAATAGTATTAAATAAATTCTAAGATATGACATGTTTTCTCATGTATATGCTAATATTAGAGAATCAAAAGTATTAATAAATACTGAGGGTTTAGTATATCTTCAAAAAAAGGCCTTCACGCAGGGGCTGTGTTAACTAAGCAGATTTCTTACGTACATACGTATAATTTGCATTTGCCTCAAAACGTAAACGTTTTTTATTTGGTATTTAGGCTTAAAATAATGTGGTTCATAATATAACAGATTATTGTTAATATGAGATGAATAGAAGAGGGGGTTTGCTGAAGGCTGAAAACTGAAAAATGCAAATATCTCGGTTAATATTCAGAATATAGAATAAATGTAAGAACAATGTTTATAGTAATTTGCAATAAGATTGGTTCTAGACACCTTTTCGATCCGACGTATAATAACGGAGATATATATACATTAAATACTTCTCCGTTCGAATTCATCGAATTGCAGTCAACATAATTTATAGCTCCTAAATATAAAATTTTGACATTCTCATGCTCGTCGTTTTTGTGATAAGCGAGAGCTGATAACGATAAACCAAAACTTATGACCTCTAAAGCGTTTCAGACCAATTCATATATATATATATATATATATATATATATATATATATATATTGCTCCATCGTGCTAATCAATGTTGCCCGGTCTCGACAGAGGACCCTAAGATATGTCACAAATATCTTATTAAAATCAATGTCTCTCGTATGGCATGACGCTAGGGTTTTTAGTGAACAGGGATTTAATGCTCTTTTGGATGATAGAATCAGTTTTCTGATATTTTTATTTTGGAATATGGCACATTAAATGGAGAAAAGTCTTAAAAACTGCCATATCTCTAAAACGAGTAAGAATCGAACCTAGTCTAAATGGACTTTATTGTTGTAAATTGTGTCCAGACTCAACTCCCAAAGTTTGTATCTCGTACAACCCTGTATAGATGTTGTTCGGGGAAGACCTTTATATTTTAGACGTTCTCTCCCTCTCCTTTCCCATAGCTTTCTTTCTATCTGTCTCTCATCCTAACGTTACTTCTTCAATTCATATACAAGCATTCCTTCATATTTTACGAGTCAGTTTAGCCAATACTTAATCGACTGACTATCAATATAGACTAAAATAAAGTCTTGACGTGAAACCCACTCTCAAAGCCGAACCCGCTTCCACACATGGCAGCCCAATTAATCAAGGCGACCAGTATCTCTAATCGAGATTTCCGGGCCAACTCTACCTCTCTTGTGCCTGTAATTCCTAGCAAACGTAATTTAGTAGTTCTAAATACAAAGGGATCCAGTCGTCGCTTTGACTTAGCTGAGTACTGAAAAAAAAGTCAAAGCACTATTTCCTACTCCTTCTTAAAACTGCATTTAGCACTGTAAATTGTAAGTTATAGAAATTGGCAAGTCCATCTCCATGTTCTCCTACTCCGACGCTTAATAATTTGCCTTCATTGTCAATTTCTAAACCGTCAATTTTATATTGTCCCAGTCATTGTTTTCCTTGACAACTAGTACTAAATAGCCACTCCTGGTTTTAAAACAGTTTACAAACCCGAATTGAAGATTTTTATAATCTGTTTGTGATTCATTCCCACGACACATTTGAAGAGTTTATTTGTATATTTAATACACATATAATTGTAGCTTGGTGATTGATTATAAGACAGATAAATTCTTGGTAAGGTATTTTATTATGGGCATTTCAAATTCAATTTACTGGTATGCTTCACCTTAAATTTAATGTAAAAAAACATGAACGATAGTTGCCTTTTTTAAACTTTTCTGTTGAAGGCAACCTCGTCATATTAAAAATATTAAGTTAATCTATAAATGTGTTATTAGACAAAACCAACCATACATCAGTTAAAAATCACAAAAAAAACGTTACAATGAATTAAACAAGGACATTTAGACAGTCCTCCAAGCTGTTTAAGACATAACTTTCTAATTAATGATCTCGTAGGTTATCGTCAGACAAATTTCATAATGTTCTTCAAACCATGTATCTTGGAAAGGTCATACTGCGCCTATCTGCCCCAGCGGTCAAGGCTGCTTCACTCCTCATGCAAATTTTTGGCGGCATTCCGGTCATCTTTGAAATGTGTTTAAGAGTAGTGATTGGACAACAGAGACTTTGGTTACCCAGCCAGGACAGTTAAAAACACGGAATTTATGAAGATGTCTTGATCGCTGCACTAGATAGCCGGGAGTTCGAAGAGATAGAAAATATTTCAGTGTAACTTTAAGCAGTAGAATCAATTGCAATAAACTAAAGGAAATCGCTCTATTAGAATCGCAATTTTCCTAATATTCAAATGGACATTCGTGCCGAAAACTAGTTATCTACTCCGAGGCAAGAATAATATTTGAGAGAAATATGTTCTACGCCGGTTTTATACTCGATATACAATTTTCAAAGGCGCAATTCTATTTTCCAAATAAAAAGCAAAAGAAAGGTATTATTTCTGTAACCCTAAAAAAAATAATAAAATTACTGGTGATCAAAATTCAGAATAATAAAGCAAAAGTTATATGGATCAGAGATTTAATGTTCTAAAACTAACAATTGAATGATTTATTGTTTGATACAGTTAGAACCATTTTGATGTGTATGAAACCTAGGAAGTGAAATGTGTTTATTTTTTGAGGGCGAGCGACTTTATAGAGATTTAAGGCAGCCTAGTTCATCAGGTTCACTGCCTTTGAAGGTGTCGAATCTACTCGTATTACACGGAGCCAACGTCAGAAGCTGATTTGGTTCTTACAAGGAGAGTAGGGCAAATATTAGAGGTTGCTTTGTGTGTGTGTGTATAGGTTTAAGAGCGGGGGAGAGTGAAGGGATATATTGAAGAGAGGTGAGTGGGTAATTATTTGCAAGCCCTATAGTTGGAGGTGTGGGATGAAGTGGTCTATGCACACCTCCACTGATTACACTCTAACCTGATAACGCTCAACACCTTGATTGTCAGCTTCCCTCTCACATACTCTCATCTAGTCTAGAGGCAAGCTTTTAATTTAACTTATTGATTTTCATTCAATTGGTGGTAACAGGTAAGAAAATTATTTGTTCAAATCAATCTATATAAGAATAAACTCTAAGATTTGTCTGAAATTCTAACATATCACAACTAAATTCTTGTTTGTCTGTAAAAGCAGCTTAAAGGATTTTGATGATTTTCTATTTTTTTCTTCATATTCCATGTGAGAATCTAAGTTTACAAACAAATTATTTGTTTCACAGCACTGTTGTTGTAAGTGAAGAATATTGTGTACTTTTAGAGAGAAAAAGACGTCCAATTCTTCACAAGTTTTTTATTTCAGCTTCCGAAGACCATTGTCTCTCTACCTTCAGAGCTGCAGAGTCACTTGCTGTATTTCCCTATGAGCGCATGCAGCTCTGAAGATGGAGACAACGGTCGCGCATAGCGCTGAAATAAAAAACTTGTGAAAAATTGCACGTCTTTTTCTCTCTCCAAGTAAATTATTTGTTAACAGCTACTTCATGAAACTGTCTATAAAACCAAATTTAAATATGGGACAAACTTTAAAGATATTAAACAGTTCCTCCATTTTCAATTTATGTAGAATATATCGTTTTTTACGCATGGAATTGTTAGTGAAATAATATTGAAAAATGTATTCTGGTTCGTGGGTTCGGGTAAAAACTACTCCTTCATCCAAACGTAAATAACTGATCATATTATTATTAATACAAAATATTATGTAATTCTCTTACGGCTATCTGTTGAAAAAACCAAATATGTATTAAGAGGTATCCTGATGTCAGAAATAATCGTTGTAAAATGCGAATTACAAGATGATTATTTCTACTGGGAAATATATACTAAACACAATTATATTCTTTTATTTAAATTTATCCCATGATACCAATACTGACGAAAAAATTGATTACGTGGTTTAAAGTTCTTCTCAATGGTAGTAAAATATACATAATCTTTATCGTTTGGCATAATAGATATTAAGAGACTTTTAGCCACCATGCGAGACTACAGGTTTTCGTAATGAGCTACATCTAGTAAGCTGAGGTGCTTCATTATACACGGGATCTAAGAGAGGCATATTCACTAGCCATCCTGAAGGGCTTTCAGACGTATATACTTGCTAGAAATCCTCTAAGATTCAAGCCCTGCGACACTAGCGCGCTCGGTTAGGGACGTTTAGAACTAAAATGCTCATGTCAATCATGATTCAAGAAGGCAGTTAATAGTATTTGAGTAAAAAAGAAGATAAATGAAAAAAAAAGAGGTAATCTAAAATCTATCGTCCTCACTGAGTGGGGAATTTGTGAACAAATTTATGTGGTAACATTAGGAAGTCAAAAAGTTGAATTCATATTGTTGCGAAAATTAAATACATGAAAAATTAAACAGAGATAGTCACGTATTTGGGAAGGACGGATAAGATCAAAGGTGCCACCAAATGGTCTAGCTCGTCCTCGGCAATACCAGTCCAGATCAAGAAGAGTCCAGACAATTCTGTTTTGATGTTTGCTGACAAGCTAGAAAAAGGGACGCAGCCTGCGTCCGATCATCAGTGCGTTCAGTACAGCTTTACTGAACAGTGCGTCTAAGTCAAGTGTGGTAAAGGGTTTTATCTGAAGAACAGTCTTGTGCCGTGTTTATGAAAAAAAAAACAGTATAGTGCCGTGTTTAAGTAAAGTAACTCTAATAAACAACGTTTATTACTGATTTTTGTAATAAACGTAACAATAAATTTTTTCAACGTTTAAGAAGTATATTTACGTACATGTGTTTATAAATCGATTTAGGATGAAACTAACATCTATAAACATATTGACGGATATATGCTTTGAATCTAAGTAAAAATCCACTCAGAGCAGATATAAAGTCCTATAAATAAGATTTATAAAGTATTAAATTTTGTGACTCTTCACAATATATTTTTAAACCCTTTGAGCTTTTTGAAATTTACACTACCAACGCCAGGCGTTAGAGCACAGGACTTGCATGGAAAGATGTGCACAACTGTGATGTTCTCGGGTATGAGATATGAAATCTTATGTTGTACCTTGGGACACTTGGCAAAAAATGTACTTTTCATTGAATTCATTTGTTCAGTATTTAAGTAATACAAACGAAAGTAGCCTTAAATGTTAAAAATAATTATCCCCGCCAAAATGAAATAAAATCAGTTCAAATAACCAAATAGTTTTATTTATATTAATATGGAGAGGGTGATATGAATTCAGCAACGATTGAAGGGTATCATGATTGATCCACGACAAGAAACATTTTTAGGAACAAAGAAAGAATATTTCTTCTCTATTTTCACAATGTGAATTGAACACTTCAAGTTCCGCAAGGAATAGAATTCTATTCCATGACTAATAGTAAAATTAAATAGGAGGTTAGGTATTTCCAATTTTCTCTAATACTATTAAAGTCCTCACCGTGTAAAAGAGAGAAAGAATATAAAAAAGATCTTCCGAATATCCTTTGAAGTAAAATTGATTTTAAACCTTCAGTTTAAATATACTTCACAAAGTGGGTGCAAATTAAATTAATTCAGCTTTCAATATTAGTAAAAAAAAAGTTTTTTTCTAAAATAAATTTAGTCACTTTCTTCTAGAGAAGGAGCTATTGACGTTGGCCACAAGACAAAATTACACAAATATACATATCTTCCTTTTGGTAATTAATTTATTAATACACACAAACACACACACACACACACACATATATATAGATAGCTAGATAGATATATAGGTAGATAGATATTTTATTGGCTTATGTTTACAATCATGTTGTCCAATTACAGTTAGTAAGGTTGTTAATATAATATATCGTATTAAAATATGTGTAAATAAATATAATAATATTTTCTAAAGTACAAATTAACAGTATATACATTAGTATGTAATATAATACAAATATTAATCTAAATTATTATAATACTTAAATCAATAAATCATAATTTAATGTTAATGTAGGTTAAATATTTTGTTTTTAATGTCTAAATAAAGATCAGTTTTCTGACATATTAAATTAGCATAATTCTTCTCTAAGATTTATAACAAGCAGAATAACAATAATAAGTGTTATTGTATATAACAAATAATGTGCCGATTATTGTTGTTTAAGCTCCCCCTTAATAATAATAAAATTATTTGTTTATTACTGTTAGCTTTCTCAAACTTTAGATAAGAAAGAGAAAACATCATTAACTTTATTTTGACAGTTGTAATCCAAAATAATTACCAATGATAGGTATTATCTTTTTTTTTTATTTTTTTTTTATTTTACGTCCACTTTATGCTACTAGGCTAATCGGGTCGGGTTATCTACAGGTTACCATCCTTTTCTAGCCAGGGTGGGCACAAAGATTTTATTTAATGAGTCTGTCACTAAATAAATTTCTACTACCCAGGGCGGGATTCAAACCCGCCACTCTAGGTCTGTCATGCTAGATTAGGACCAACGCCCTCGCGCCCGACCAGGACCAATTTAACCCGAGCCCCAGCTATAATCTTTGGGGCACTATATATTTATCAAGGGATTTTACTCTGTGTGATGTAAATGAGGGGCAAAACAATAGTAAATGATTCAAATATAGATACATATATATTTTGGCACCATTTACATGTCTCTCCAGTTTTAGCAGATTTCCCTTGAGGGAAATCAGCTATTGAGGTCGTACTCATGACGCGGTTTTTGAAAATGTCCATCGATCCTACCCAGGAGCTAATGAAATTCGGGTCCGTTCAAAACTATGTATGCACATATTTGTATGTTAACGATCAAGGGGTCGCAATTTTTGTTTTGTCGTTGCCAAACTCGATATTTAAACGTTTTATGCAAAAAGACAGATCAAGTTCGTTAATGCCTGAAATCGGACCTGTGGGAGGGGGGTTTAGAGGGGGGATATTCGAAAATTCGAATTATCTCCGTTACCATACGTCAGATCAAAAAATTGTATACAACCAATCTTATTGGAAATTAAATTTACAATAAATATTGTTCTATACATTTAGTCTCTATCTTGAATATTAACCAATATATTTGCATTTTTATTAAATGTGGTTGGTAACGTACGAGTGACTTTCCCACCAAAAGCTAGGTCGGCCCCTTCCGTAACTGCTTGGCTCTCGTATGAAGATTTCTCCATTGTATAACTTCACGTGGGAAATCTGCTTACTTAGTTTACACAGCCCCTGACTTTTATAATGCGAGTCATGTTTTTATAGGATAGTTTTAAATACTCACAAGACGAAATCCTTAATTGACTGATTAGTTTTTTTTTGTTTGTGTGAAACGTTAAATAATTTTCAGGGGGAGATTTATTAAAATAACAAATATTTCTATAGATTTGGCTGTAACTCGACGTTAAGAACTCTATCAACGTCAACGGAATGGAGATGGTTTATAATTGTTTCAACGATTGTATTCTTGTTGGCCATCAATGTTTGATGGTCTAAAGATTCGAAAAAATATTCTTCAACATAGTTATTTCCTGCTATCAATTTTACTTTTGGCACCCAATTATACTTGATGACGCTTTTCATATTGTGTAAACTAAGGAGCTGAAGAAAACATTTTTTTTGATAGGCATTGAGAGCAGTTTTATACAGAAATTAATAATTTTCTTAAAAATAACTATCTTTAAGTAAGCTGGACCAGTTCCCAAACGGATTATGTAATTCGAGGTTCTTTGTGGCCAAAAATACAAATACTTTAAGAACCTCAGCTGAACAGACTCAACAAGGTCCACATATAATTTAGAGCCTAAATCTCTGCTCCATAAAGAAGAGTAGATGAGACCATCGAATCAAACAGGGGTATCCTTATTTCCCAAGAATCACTCTTCCCTCTTCCCAGTATTTCCCTAACCTTTGCACTTGCCACATTTGATCTCTGGCTGAAATGATCTGCGGCTTTAGAAAATCTTCCTGACGAGGAGAAAGACACTCCAAGGTATGGTAGGTTTTAGTGTACTCCAGTTTTTTATCCTGCCAGAGCAGAGGTTTCAGGTTATTAGTTCGGGGTGATTTGTGGACTGGCCAAGTATAGGGTGAGTGACAGAAAAAAACAATTTCTCTGATTTAATTTTTTTTTCCCATAAAGAGATTTATAGTGAACAGCCCAAAGATCTATATGATTTTCATTAGTATGTAAAGTTGTAGGCATAAGTTATTTTACTGTTTCCCAAAACTCGGCACTGATTCTCACATTTCTTAATTTTTCAACGACAACAGCCCTATATTGACATTTCTTTAACTGTATGGTTGCTTTGTAGACCTTTTTTGCAGTTAAATTTTCGTATATTGCACTGCCCCGATTCTTGTTATTAATCACTATTCTATATTTCTGCTTTGCACAGTGTTCCAACAGGCGATATCCTAGGTCAAACTATTTATTTTTAGGTGTGAAAAAATACTTATTATAGTTACTTTTGTGAACCATTAAGCCAGCGTGAGTTAGGGTTTCAGTAATTGATATTATAAAATTTCTATATAACCTTAGTAAATTCCTGTTGAAATTTATGTGTGTATATATATATATATATATATATATATATATATATATGTATATATATATATAGTATTTTTCAGTCTCAAGTGAACTCCTTACTAATCCTTAAGTGAACCTTTTATTATATCGTACATGCTATGCATGTAATGTAGTATCTATTTATGGATACACATGAAATACAAAATCCATTATGGCTATACAAAGTGTTTTAAAATGAAATCTCTACGAATGAAATGTAAATAAACTATAGTCTACTTCGTTAACTTTTAGAAAACTACCTTTGCAAAGAGATAAGGACAATGTATTATTCCCCTACTACTTCATTAGAGCTTACATTCTAGGAACAGCCCCAACTTCTAGGAATAGACCCGACTGCCATGGCAGATACTGTTAACTTGTTGATGTTGCCTGTCCAGCTGACACGGTGGTTTTATATGGAACAGTGGTTTGCGGTGTAGATGGCAGATAGAAAACTGTATCTGCCACAAATATCAATATTTCTTTTCACACAAGCCAGTTTCGTCAAATAAATTGGCTACCGAATATCATGGTTCATCTACCTGTATACGTTAAACTATATATAACTAATTTGAACTATATGTGCCTACTCTGTAAAAACCACGCACAGTCGGTTTGGTTCTCTAGGTTATTTGTAAATACGTTTGTTAAATATTTTACGTTATATGTTTCTGTTATTTGCCCACATCGTGCAACTAAGGCTAATTGGAACGGCTTACCTCCAGGTTACCTCCTTTTTTTTTTTTTTTTTTTTTGATTATTTCCTCTACATAGTAACCCTATTTGGAGGGATTTTATTTTTCTGCACATCCCATGCATATTAAAATTATATGTGCATTTTGTAAAAAAATTTAACATTTTTATATAATTATTTATATATATATATATATATATATATATATTAAAATGTAAATGATAACATGAAAATTAATCTTTACAAAAAATTTAAATTAGAACAATTAGGAATACAATTAAATAATCAATAAAAACAAAATTACATAATATTAATACTATATTATTTTTTCCTCTCTCAGCTTAAGAATATCATAGGCTATTGTTTTTAATAAATTTAGATGTTTTGAAAATAAAATGTCGGGACTGATAGGCCATGCCATGGGAATATGAGTCTTTAACGGTCTTTGTATGTCATTAATCAGTCTACATTCATAAATCAGGTGGGTGAATGTCTGTCCAGTGCAACTGTCGCATTTACAAGTATTTCCTTTTTCTAACCAGTGTGGAAGTAAGAATTTTATTTAATGGGTTCATCAAATATATTCCTATGGCCAAGATGATGATGGAAACAACGAATCCAAGTATTTTACATTATATTTTAATCATGTTTGTAATAATAAAATACGTTTTCAATTTAGGAATGAATAACTACATTAGCCGAATTGTAATTTAATTAATTATGAAGGATGATGAAATAGGAATAATGTAAAAAAGGGTTTGTAAAGTTTGGGGGAAGGATTTTGTATCCAGATGGAGGCCGGGGGTTTGGACTAAACCTAATATCGGGAACTTGGCCCGGGAATTAACAGCTTGATGGGCTATGCTCTTCCACCACACTCCAGTCCCCTTCATTGATTCCTACCGAGAAAATTACTTACTCCAATATCTGTTAGCATTTATATTTGGAAGGTAAGGCTAGAATTAGGTTCACTAATGCCTCTCTCCACACATATCCACTTGCCTCCTTCTATCTCTTCCACTCTGTCTATCTGTCTCTCTATACACATAGACAACCAAAATTATAATAATTTTACAAATAATAAGTATTCTGAAAGTAAAATGTATGTACATTGATTACCAACCTACAGTAATAAGGAAGACTGCATCGATATGTAAATATATTGGACAAAAAACTTAGAAATATCCAAACAGAGTATAAGATAGCATTAGCCATATAAAGGATTATTTAAAATAACAGATACCAAATATAATGTATACAACACATACTGCAGTATTGCAACAAACATTATATAGGGGAATCATCACAATTACTCAAGAGAAGAATCAGACAACAGGTGATAAACGTTGATCATAAGGACAATAAAACGGCCCTAGCCGGCCACGGAATTAAATACAACCATACATTTGATTTTGAGCATGTAAGTATAATAGAAAAACTATAAACTTAGGCAAGGAGAGGAAAAAAGAGAAAATGCACGTTATGAAAAATAGAAAAAGGGTGTTCAATAAGAAAACAGAAATAAAACATGTGAATTATATATATATTTTAATTTATTAGAATCTTTAAGGTGATAGTTAATTTCTCATTTAAGATTTAGATTACCCTTCATTAGGGATAATCGATATATTTTTATTTCGAGACGTATCGATATAAATTAACTGACTTGACCCGCCATACTTTGTAAGCCATTCTCCGACTGGTATGGCTAGTGATAGGTCATAGAGAAAAATGAAGCCGTTAGTTTAGTTCCTTTGTGTTGTAATTCTCCTGATGAGGCGTCAGATGGACGCGAAACTAGCTGAGAAATAAAAATGATTTGTATAATTATTTGAAGTTTTTATTTTTTGTGGACCTTCCGCCATAGATTAGTTAAGTAAAGATTTTAATTAAGGCTACAGGACACATAATATATAATAAGTACGTCCATTCTTATAAAATAAAATAATAAAAAAAAGGGCCTCAAGGGTGGAACAACAGTTTTGAATAGTATAAAAACTCTATATCATATTACAGTAGTCATATACCGTAGTTATTTCCTTGCAACCGATTCTTTTTGGGACGGGGGCGATTCATTCCAAATGCCGCGGAAACGCAAATACATTTCCTCTTAAAAGTTTTCTTAGGACTAAATGCCGCTAAAAATCATGAAAAATGTAACTGTAAATCCCATGTGGCTGTATCTGGAAAATTTTCAGGCCTAACAAAAAGCTGTAGGTCATTAATTTTAAAGCTAACTGGCGGAGAAGGCTCAAATTGAATAATCATGATGACTGTGCACAGGGAAGGAAAACTCCAGACAATGCTAACAAACTATAGATGGGCAGATGATGGTGTGGAGGCTCTTAAAGCACTGCGACAAATAAAATACTATCAAGGGACTGATTTTTACTTAACCGGGAACAATATATTTTTTTGACAATGATCGTTTGATTATGTTTAGTATGTGTTAAACAATATTCGCCTAAACCATCTCCAATCCAGAATAGCGTCATGTTCCCAAGTCTTCCGTATCATATATATAAAAGACGGCAGCGAAGGCAATGTTGCTTAAGAGGACCAACAACAATTTCTAGAAATTGATGGCACACTAGCGCCTGCTTTAGCGGATGACATTTTCGACGTCTATCTTCATAACTCAACTACATTAGTAAAATATTTTTAGTATATATTTCTATGCTACTCTCAACCTCAAAGAGAACCTTTAAATTACATTACAATGCCGGAGGTAACTGAAGGAGATTGGCAAGTTGTCGATACTTTTCCCGAATAGAGCTTTAATTTGACCAATGGAGCATATTGCGGGGAAACTTTTATTTTTACCCGGATAAATCCATCCTAATTAAAGTTTACATTTATCCTGAACTTCATATATGGTGTGATTACTAGGAATTAGGGAAGACATTTTGTAAAGATTTATTAAATAAGATACTCTACATAAGGTTTAATTAAGGGTCAGAACATTTTCAAAGCACAGTATAAGCATGACGAGGAAAAGGACTTCGATGCAGGAAAACTTTGACATAAAATATTACAAAATTGGCTGATATTGGAACCTCCGTTTCAGGAAATAAATGATCCATGCTAATATATGGTCCTTTAATTATAAATACAGTTGGTTAAAAAGTGAAAATTTGGGGGAATATAGATATTCAACATTTTAACTGAAACCAAAGGCCGTTAAAAGTAATTAAATTCAACACCTACCCAACAAATTGATAGGGCGATAGCAACTACATTGTTACAAAACACTTATCCAAAAATAGCCCATCATAACAATGGAAAATTATTATTTTCTGGAGCTCGATAATTTAATCTCTTAATTCGAGCGGTAATATCTTTCTGGTATTGATTTATAGAATACTTTGGATAATAATAGAAGTAAAGCTGTATTTTTCAAATTTTGATTTTTGTAGATAGTAGTTACCATTATAGGTCCTTTTTGATAGGAATTCTAACCACCCATGAAACGTAAAAACTCTCAGCACACGAAAATTCACAGGTGCATTCTTGAGAGTCACTCTTGGTACATTTTCAGAGTACTGGCATGACATGGATCTCATATCGCTTATCCGGTAGAACCACAAAATAGCTGCGAATTCAAAAAGTCCGTCACCAAAGAGATGTGCAAACTAAGCAGATTTCCAACATGTAGGAATGTCACATTGGTCATCCCATCTCACAATCTATTCAGTAGTAGAAGTAGATGGGGTAGAAGTGGGAGTTTCCTGACGGCTGAGGTCAAGAAAGTAAATAGAAATTAAAATGTTAGTTGCATTTGAAATGTTTAGTGACCAAAATACTTAAAGTGAAAATCGAATGGGTAGAAGTAGGGTTTAAAAAAAGGCTAAATCTAAAAAAAAATATAAATAACTCCGATAATATTCAAGTCAACAAAAACGTGTATAAAACTATAGTTGAACGGAATTAAATTCCAAAAACTTTGGTTATTTAAAATTTTTATATTGCCTCAAAGTAACCAGGATTTTCGAATTTTCAATTACCCCCCCCCCAACTCTTTTTCAGCCATTACCTAATACAATCTTCAGTTTTCCATCGAGACATGAGTAGGAGTGGTGGTAATTGAAGGATGAAAAGTGTGTAATCAAAGTATCTCCAAAGATATTCCTGATAAAGAATGTATATAAAAGCGTTTATAGAAAATTGAATTGGAGTAAGATAGGTTTATTCAATTTTTCGATCCGACAGATGATATTGGAGATATTTCGAATTCCCACCCACTAAAACTCCTTCCCACTGGTCCGATTTCATCCATTATCTTTAGTTATCCATAAAATGGTTAAATATCACGTTAGGAATGATCAAACAAAAATTGCGACCCCTATAGCATATATACCATCCCCTGAGTGGTATCGATAGAAATATGAATACATTTTTCGTTAATCCCTCCATGACCACAAGTCAATAGCTGGTTCCCCTCTGCTGAAATCTAGTATGGAATCACCGAACTCAAACCAGGGAGCATTTAGTATTTTAGATTGTGCTTTAATTTTAGATGGCGCTTCCTGTCACTATTAAATTCTTATTAGAAGAAGTAGCAGAGCAGAGCTAAAGCTAAAAAAATTATCTCCGAGAAACTGCCGCAGATAATAGCGGAGACATTTACGAATCTTATTTAATTTATTCTCCAACTCTTTCATGCCTTGTTAGGGTTTACATGTGTATCTCTACTCTATATAATAGCGGTAATAATCAAAAGCTTATATATATAATTTATAAATATGGATTTATTTAATGATATATAGTGTCCTGTCCTAAAAGGAAATTTCTCCACCACAGGATAACTTAGTCTATGAAACTCAACCTCAAAGCCCTGAACATAGAAAGGATTCTGTTAAAATTAAAAAATAGTAACAATATTGTAAAGGAGGGGAGTTAGACTTTGATCTATAAATGGACTTAAACCTTTTCCTTGTAAAAAAAAAAAGGAAATACAATTTTCATCTTGTTTTTGAAATAAGTATTTTTTTTGCTGATTTCTAAAGAAAATATAATATTAAATAAGTACCTTATACGGTAAATATTTCATGCTACTTGCTCTGTGTAGGACTCACCTGAAACAAAGATAAATATTATTAATAGAGATAATAACATGACTGAATAATTGTGAATGACAGCTTATTCCATAAATTATGAAGGATAAATAAGCAATATACCAATTCTAGTTTACATAAATAATTTAGTGAATTATATCTGGAAATACGTTAGTGTTCGTATGGATGGGGCGTTACGAGAGCTGACCCAATAAAGTAGAACACTGTTTTACCGGTGAAACTGAATTATCATTAATTATGTAGATTCAAACAGTTCGTAATAAACCAGATTTGTAACACATGATTGACGTTATACCAGGAATACATAGTAATTTTATACACGAATTAATAGAACACAATAAAGGCTTCTACTATTAGATGGGGAAATATTTTATCAGCTTTAACCAATAATTATTAATGTATCCTTTGTTGTAAAATTACGATGAATTTTAAATATTTTGGACCTGTCATCTAGCCAATTCTTTTGTATCCTAAAAAGATATTATAAGTACATAGTCAATAAGAGAAATAAAACTGATCACACCGAAAATAACTACTCAACTAATTACTGGTCATTCCACGGGTTTTATCTTAGCCTCTGCGTGCGACCCCCATAAACAAAATGACCAGGCAGCAAACCGTTCATACTAGACATCAACCATGATACAGCATTACCACAAGCATTTTCAGACACCGAACACGTGGCCTTTTAAATGGAGCAATTCCTTTTTTTTTAAAAAAAAACAACAACAAAAAAGCCCAAATCCCATTGTTCGTTTTAATATTATTATTATTTATTAACGTCCACTTTTTGCAACTTAGGCTAATTGGGACGGGTTATCTACAGGTTACCACCCTTTTCTAGCCAGGGTGGGATTTTAGGATGTTATTTAATGAATTTCGTCACTAAATAATTTCCTTTGCCCAGGCGAGAATCGAACTCGCCACTCTAGGTTTACCATGTGAGATAAAGGTCAACGCTTTAACGTTTTAATAGTCCATAGGTTTAGTTTCATTAATAATATCATTTTTCTTAATATTTATTCAAATAGTTTGCTTGAAAATTTAGTTTGTCTTTAATAGTTGAATTGAATACTGTGATGAATACTGGGTACCGGTTCGTAGGCTTCAAGGCATATAAAAAAGTCGGCCTAGCGTGCGTGTGTCTGCGACTCCCCATTGCCGGGGAACTGGAATAATGTCTGAAGAGTGTTGGGCATTGATTACCGGTATGTTTTTTTCCCCCAAAATTCAACTATCAAACATCGAGCAATTCAGCGGAATACAATCAGGATGGTTTACCAGTTGATATAAGATTTATGTAATTAAGTAAAACACGGAATGGGGAAATGCAGCAATTGCACTTGTACTACCTATTTGAAGAAATCAAAAACTCCTATGTATATTCACCACAGTGTATCTTCCGTGCTGTTCAATTTTATTATTCCTAACTACCTAGGTTCAATTTTGATCTTTTACGTCTAGTCTTGAAATAATATTTATAGATTATCGTTACTTCACCTAATTAAAATAAATATTAAATGTGTAGCCACTACTTCATGCACACTGAGACAGCCAATTAAAAAAAAGTCCGTCACGCAGGGCTTGAGAAAACAAGCAGATTGTCGCCAAAACCCCACACTGAGTAAAGATATAGCTCTATGAGTGAAAGGTATAATTATATAAGTGTATGTATGTGTTAGGTACTTATTAATGGATATTAAACTCATAAAGAGCCTTCCTATGAAGGAAAACATGGCGACAGCAGTAATAAATAGAATTGAAGAAAAGTAAGAGTTTTTTACCAAATGGCCTCGTAATTATATATATATATTAACATGCTTTAATGGCGTTTGAGATGCCCGGAATAAAGAAGAATTATCCAGTACAGGAAAATGGAAAGAGCAGTAAATCGGTAATGGCTGTACATCCCTCCAGTTATTCACTTAGTCTGTCTCTCATTCTCTCTCTCTCTCTCTCTCTCTCTCTCTCTCTCTCTCTCTCTCTCTCTCTCTCTATATATATATATATATATATATATATATATATATATATATATATATATATACACATTTATACACACACTTTATCATTCAATACACTTGAGCTCGTAGTGATAGTGAGCTATTCATGCCAGCCCTAATAGGGGAAATGAAAATCAGAAATAGGAAATAAAAATGTTGGCAGCTGTCAGAGGACAGGCGATGCTGAAAATAAGTTTGGTCGGGGGGGGGGGGGGGGTGGATACGTGGTGAAAATGAACAGACTGTGGGAGGGATGAGTGACTATGTTATTATGGTGACCATTTAGTGGAGTAGACGACTCATTCATATCAAATCAGGGGTGTCAACATACTCCGCTCCGTACGAATAGTTTCTTACACCTCACCAGTTATCTGTCACAAGTCTCTCTCTCGGCCATACACACACACACACACATATCTATATCTATATATATATATATATATATATATATATATATATATATACACACTGATGGACAAAATTAACGCACCACCTACATTTCTTCAAAGGTACCCACAATATTTTAATTTTAACACTAAAAAAAATTTATATAGATAAAATTAGTCATTTAAAAATAAAATTTTATTTTACATTCAGAAAATATGGTACACATTTTAAAAGAAAAAAAAAAAAAAAGAAAAATATTCTTCCAAAAATGAAAATTAAAACTCACTTTTTCGTAAAGTCAATAACGGGTATTGCCACCCCTGGCACGAATAACATCCCTTAAACGCCTTTCCATTGATTTAAAAAGAGTCACTATCAAGTCCTGAGGAATGTTGTCCCATTCTTCAAGAACAGCTGTTTCCAGTTCCGCAAGGGTGCTAGGACTCGGATTCAGACTTCGTACCCGTTTCTTAAGGTGGTCCCAGACATGTTCGATCGGGTTTAAGTCAGGACTCCGCGGTGGCCACACCATGCGCTCAATCCCAACCTCTCTCAGGTAATCATCCACCATTTGTGATCTGTGTGGTCTGGCGTTGTCGTCCATAAACAGGAATCCCTCTCCAATGTACGGTGGAAATTGCACAACTTGCTCTTCAATTATGTCGTTCAAGTACCTCTGTGACGTCAGTGACCTTCCTCGCACCACAACCAACTCTGTACGTGCATCGAACGAAATGCCTCCCCAGAACATAAGTGAGCCACCACGAAATGCCACCTGGGGAGTCATGCAGCATTGGGCGTACCTTTCTCCTGGGCGTCTCCATGTGTATACACGACCATCTGAAGATTTGAGACCTACTCTCACTTCATCTGAGAAGAGAACTCTCTTCCAATCTTCCGAAGTCCAATTCACATGGTCTTGAGCGAAACGAAGTCTGGCCATTTTGTGAGCTGTGGTAAGCAGAGGGACACGGGCAGGATGTCGAGCCCTCAGGTTACCTTCATTGACCCTTCTCCTAACAGTCCTGCTGGAGATCGTCAAATTTCGGGTTTGCCTAATGAGATTTCCAATTTCATTTCCAGTAATACTGCGGTTTCGCAGAGCCTGTACCCTGATGTACCTATCGTCTATTGCTTCTGTGCACCTGAGCCGACCCTGGCCTTCTCTTCTAGCATGTTGTCCAGTTTCTCTAAAACGCTTTAGAGCTCTTCCGATTGTTGTATGATGAACTCCCAGCCTTCTTGCAACTTCACGCTGGCTGTATCCTTCCTCTATCAATGTCATTGCCCTAACACAGTCAAACTCACTTAAATGACTTACTCCGGCCATTAAGAGGGGAAAAAAGTGAGTAGCAACCTATGTTGTTGAGAAAGAACTAACGAGAACAAGTTTATGAAGGGAAGATATTATCAGTCTAAACCTACTGTCTGTAGAAATCAGGATTAAAATAATCCTCAAGAGTAAACAAAGCATTATTTATGATTTATATTCACTCTGTAATCCCCTATATACCAATAGATAAAGAACACAGAAGCTGGACACAACCAGTTTCATTATAACTTCAAATATTGTAGTGGTGCGTTAATTTTGTCCATCAGTGTGTATATATATATATATATATATATATATATATATATATATATATATATATAAACTGTTGAGTGCAAGTTCCATTGAAATCAAAGCAGACGGGTTAAATTGTTCTTGTTATTTACAACCTACGCCTGGTAATTGTCAACTAGGTATATTTCTTTAGTACTAATAAATAAACCTGTGTTTCTAATGGTGGCAAATTAAAAAAGAAAAAAATATATGAGTAACAGATAGAAATATATAACCCGTTTTCCTAAAGATGTAATGGGTATTATTATTATACACTTGCTGTTATATTGAGACCTTGTACGAGGATTGCCTCCTTGTACGAAGTAAAGAAAGTTTTAAATATAATCTTAGATCTTAGGATTATAAAAAAAATAATCAGTGACTAGTTTCAGGTATACAGTCCATCGCATTTGAGGGCTTCAAGCTCAGCTGTATATATGCTAGTCTCATCTGGAAGATTTGAAAGTAAGCTGAGCCAACGATTGCAGCTGCCCCTACTCCTTGACCTGTTTTGGATCCGTCTGTGTAAATAAATAGGTCTTGTTTCTTGTCTGTTAGTAGAGAAGTAAAATGTTTTGGTAATGAAGTTCAGAGGTCGGGTTAAGTTTTGTACAAGTTAATGCCACTAAAATGGTCTAGGCAAGCTACCTTCTAGAGCATGTCTGTATGAGGAGTATAGTGGAATGTAATTAAAATAGTATTTTAGTTTCATTATAACTTCAAATATTGTAGTGGTGCGTTAATTTTGTCCATCAGTGTGTATATATATATATATATATATATATATATATATATATATATATATATATATATACAGATATATAAACTGTTGAGTGCAAGTTCCATTGAAATCAAAGCAGACGGGTTAAATTGTTCTTGTTATCTACAACCTACGCCTGGTAATTGTCAACTAGGTATATTTCTTTAGTACTAATAAATAAACCTGTGTTTCTAATGGTGGCAAATTAAAAAAGAAAAAAATATATGAGTAACAGATAGAAATATATAACCCGTTTTCCTAAAGATGTAATGGGTATTATTATTATACACTTGCTGTTATATTGAGACCTTGTACGAGGATTGCCTCCTTGTACGAAGTAAAGAAAGTTTTAAATATAATCTTAGATCTTAGGATTATAAAAAAAATAATCAGTGACTAGTTTCGGCGTGACGTCTGTACGTAAGTATGCGTAACTAAAAAATGACCTTCTTTAGAATACTAAATTTCATATTTAGAATTCCCGTAGATTCCAACACATGGAAACTCTTGAATTTTTAGAAAAGATAACATTTTCTGATTGGAACTAGCGACTACCAACGATTTCACTTTCTTACTGTTGAATTAAATTCGAATTAATGATGGTAATATGGCCCAGTCATCTGCTGACTGTGATATAATTTAAACGAGCAATCGATAACGACTGTTGTGGCTAATGTTTTCATGATATTTAAATAGGCCATTAGGTGAACGTGTTCCATGGCCATGTTTTCCACACAAAAAGTAAATTCCCTCTTGATATTATTTTCCCATTACATTTCAACGAATATTTTTCCATATTGTTTCTATATCCTGTATTCACTGTAATTATCCCTACCCCCAGATATGTGCAAACATTTCGGTGATATTACAGCCAATGTGATAAATATTTTTACCTAAGCGCATTCAACATACAAACATAATTTATATATAAATTATAGAATAGAATAGAATATATATTTATTTGAGTAGAAACAGAATAGTGGATTGAAGCCAATATAATTAAAGTTATTTAGATCCCATTATTATTCATCTCAATGAGAATGAAATGGGAAAACTCTTCATATGACCCTTAAGAACACATAGTTTACATTTCATTATCATAAGAACATATGAGGATTTTACTATAATGGTTATCAGAATAGAATGGAGGGAGTTAAATGTTTGTAATGAGTTGTGGGCTCAGGTTAGTCGAGTGAGACGATTCAGTATTATTATTACACTCAGCAATTCTTAAGATTTGGGCTCGATTCCCGCGTAGGATTTTTTCAATAAATTTAATTCTTGACCCCACTCTGGTTAGGAAAGAGTGGTTACGAGTTGATAGCCGGTCCTTCTTCGATGCCCGGGTCTTTACAACTTTACCCTCACCAGTTATTTATTTCTAAATGAGTGATTTATCTTATTATTAAATTCTAGTGAAGAACAGATGATTAAAGTAATGTATTTAACAAGTTTCAAATGTAAACCAAAATGACAGTTTAATATAAAATTCGTTAATTGTACATTTAGGGGGCCAATAAGCTTTTAATGATTTTAAAATATAATCAAATATATCCTCGTTCTTGTATCTTCTCTAATCGAAATCACATAGATATGAGTCTAGACGGGATTTTCAACACTTTTTTGAAACATTTCGTGGTTGTTTAGCCATTCGCCCAAGTATAAATGAACAAAAGACACTTCCTGAATGATGACTTACAACGGTTGATCTGGGTACTTTTATAAGAACCGATTTCCTCTCTGCAACTTCTCAAACTGTATTTAAATGCTAGATATCTTCTTTGGTGAAAAGCAAGGTTCAGGAAGTGTTCTATTCTACATTTCCGTGTTTTAAGCAATATTCCGAACCTTTCAAATGTCTTAAATGCCACTTCTTCTTATTTGAGAAAACGAATCAGTTGTATCATATTCATTATTAACAAAAACCACTTCAACGCTTCTTAAGATCTAGGAGGTAATAGGTACCTTCTTCATGTACATTTTTTTTTTTTAAAACAGTCGTATGTTATTAAATAACGGTATGATAAATCAATAATAATATCAAAAAGTAACTGGTGTGGCTAAAGTAAAAAATACCTTGATGACCTAAAAATAGAATTGAGTTACAATGAATAACAAAAAAAAAACGCTTTTTATCTTAATGGGTAAAGTAGTAGCGTTTCGTTTAATGGTCCATTGACATTAAACACTATTACCTGAATAATTTTATATGCAGAACAAAACCCCATTTTCTCAAGCACATCCCATATTTCCTTTTCCTACAGCCAACTGCGATTCCTTAGAACTGCCAAGAATCGATTTTCTTGACTATGTTAAGATTGCGTGGCATTTAATCTCCACCCCATCCCTTGTGACCTTTCTAGAGATAAAAGCACCCAATGAATGGCCTCATTCTTACTGATAACTATATCATCATGTATACTTTATTTTAATTGTTTTTGTTTTTCTGTTGTTCTTGGAACTTGTGAGTTCCACTTGTTAGAATGATAATAACTAACTATAATAAGTAACTATTTAAAATTGCTTGCATATTGTGGGTGTATATATATATATATATATATATATATATATATATATATATACATATATGTATTAAAAATGTATGCTCATATTTGCAAATATTAAACATTATTAAGAAAGGAGATGTTATTTTCCGCTTCCCCATTATGTTGGAAATTCGCCATTATAGCCTAATTTAACTTACAATGCATTGTGGTATTCAGCCATAGGGCATTGAAATTTATCAATCTCTATTATTTCTTAATATAAGAATAATTTAGCATAGCTATCTTTTTAATTCTGGATGAGCTATTTTAAAATATGATTCTGATCTTTGGAATTTCAATAATACTTTACCGCATCCACCCTTTTTGCATTTTTTTTGGAATTTCTACTTGATCCAATCATTAGAAAAATCGCGATCAAATCCACAATCCAAAGAGAACTTTCAAACAGGAAAATGTTTTTTTACTAACAAAAACTGGATCTAAATATTTTAGGCCAATCATAGGCTTTTAGGCCAATTTCACTTATTTGGTTCCATATTTTATTTTATTTATTTTTAGTGTTATTTTTTGTATGCTTTTATTGTTTTTTTAACTTCATTATTTTGGCCTGAAATTAGTGACATTTTCCAGTGGAAATGATAATGGATGATTGATTCTTCGGAAGCTACTAGGCAAAATAATAAACTTCTTGGAGGATGACATTAGTAAATACAGCTGCGACATACAGGAAGAAATCATTCTAAATAAATAATTAAAATTAAAAATAAAATTTGTAATTATTTCATTTTTTATTTATAATATTAGTAATTGCCCTCTACATATCCATATGTATATTATAAATTACCCATAGGGCCACGGAAATTGACCAACGATATATTTGAAAATCCTGCTTTCAATCAGATTCTGGATATTTTGTCATCAATACAGTTAATCACGAGTACAATCAACAGACATGGCGCGGAAACGGTTGTTGTGTAAAAAGAAAAGAAAACATGGAGCTCAAAGTGTTGGGATCACAAATAAGATTTTTTTATAATTTTATTTATTCTTACAGTAATCTCATTTCAACGTATCAGTTAAATTTTTTATCATCAGTTTAGGAAAGTATGCTCATTTCTGCAAATATTTTCAGCATTGTCTTACGTTATAATTTTTTGAAAATGTTGTTATGTTTCAAGTAGTGTAATACGCGGTCTTTATACAGGCTACGGTCATCTAGTATTTCAGTCAGTGTATGGTAGGTCTATATGAGTTCTTAGATGGCAGTCAGTTAGTATGTGTTTATAGTAAGTCTACAGTTACAGGGGTGACAATAAGTAAGTAAGTGTAAGTCAGTTATCAATGACCAATTCTTGACCTCGTTAAAATTACTTCTTCTCATCTAAATAGCCTTTTTGAGGAAGGCCATTCACGAAGTATATGTTTTAGTATTAGAAGTTTGTTGTCAGTTGTGGCAAACCAAGATTTCTGCCATGATTTGAGTATCATATGTTTTGCTTGGACTTGGATATCTTGGTGTGTGCAATATGTGTTGTAAGTTCTTCTTTGAGTAGCTGATTTGGCGAGGTCGTCTACTTGCGTGCTTTGTCTCATGTTTGTAATCAGTACATAGTTATTCTTTTGTTTATGTTTGGATTTTG
This sequence comes from Riptortus pedestris, assembly GCA_019009955.1. NCBI lineage: Eukaryota > Metazoa > Arthropoda > Insecta > Hemiptera > Alydidae > Riptortus > Riptortus pedestris. Next base: position 154,111,460 of record CM032228.1, on the reverse strand, counting down.
TGTAATATGTACGAGATGAGTGGATGTGAACAATATATGTTTTTTAGTGAATGTAATGAGCTTAGAGAGTCAGTGCAAATTATGATGTACGTGTCCGTAGTTTCAGGTATATAGTCTATCGCATTTGAGGGCTTCAAGCTCAGCTGTATATATGCTAGTCTCACCTGGAAGCTTTATTTGAAAGTAAGCTGAGCCAACGATTGCAGCTGCCCCTACTCCTTGACCTGTTTTGGATCCGTCTGTGTAAATAAATAGGTCTTGTTTCTTGTCTGTTAGTAGAGAAGTAAAATGTTTTTGGTAATGAAGTTCAGAGGTCGGGTTAAGTTTTGTACAAGTTAATGCCACTAAAATGGTCTAGGCAAGCTACCTTCTAGAGCATGTCTGTATGAGGAGTATAGTGGAATGTAATTAAAATAGTATTTTAGTTGTACTCTCCTGGTGAGGTGTCATGAGAATGAGAAACACGTAGAGCAGCTAAGTACATAAGTTTGAACCAGTGAAGGGGGTCGTTATTTGGTCTTCTGTCCGAACTTGGAAAAAAAATTGAATATAATCAGAAAGGTTTATGTGTAAAATAAAAAATGTATTGTCTCCTAATTTTCATATAAACATGATCGATCTAACAAAATTGGATTACCCGGCCGCATCTCATTTTCATTTTATCAAGGAAGGAATCCTAATTCAATTTAGCAGCCAATTATCATTTTTAACAATTTCATTGAAGTGTCTGAAAGAGTATCGTGCATGAGAACTAGGAGACTAATAATGCGCGAAATGTAGGGTCGAAGCAAAAAGCTAAAGCAACCGTTGCTTAGTTAACAGCTCATTTAGAGTCGCCCTAGGATCGGATTAAGGGGATTTAGCAGCTCTACGTGACACCGATATTCCTTTATCTCTTTCTTACTACAACATCTACCTTAATACCTCTCTCTAATGTAATTACTGACAAATCTTCCTAAAACGATGGCCTTAAAAGAGATGGCCTGGACTTAAAAGACTCCAAATCTACATTATTTTGAATATATAATGAGCAAAACAATACCGTTATCGTTTGTACAAGACATTGTCAGTATTCATCTTATGGTTCTGAGAATATCTCTGTCTTTCGGCTAGTGTATCTCTGCTAAAACATTTAAAACCCACATTCACCAGTCAGTCGAGTTTTGGGATAAAAAGCAGTTGGATGAAATTGTTTAAATATAGTTCTTTGTTTGTCTTCTTAGATTTCCATAACTCTTATTTACCTTACTAAATCTCAAATCTCCCAGGTCCGAAATTTACGATTCCAATCATTTTATTTATTAGTTATGTTCATTAAAGATTTCGTTTGCTTTACTTGTGAATTTTACTTTGCAGCCGGTGAGAGGAAGGAACGAATCTAGAAAAAGTGTGGTATGCAGAAAAGAGCAGGAGGCGCACAGGCTGTACACTGGTTTTAACCCTGTCATATATTTATACTACTGTTCCCAGTCGAGGCCAAGCATGCTGGAGTCTCCCTTTCCGAATAGAGGGATTGTTGAATAAATTTGCATACTGTCAGTTGCTGAGTACTTGAAGAAGTACCTAAGAAATTTTACCAGTTTAAAAAAAAATAGAAATAAAAGGTTTGTTCATAAACCAGCAAGCGTTATATGAAAGGACCACAGAGCTTTTGTGCCATTTATTTATTGGAATATCTCCTTGAAGGATTTCAATGGTAAAGTGGTCTATTTGGTAGGACAGCTCAAGTGTAGGGCCTATATCAAGGGGGGAAGGCCTTATGTTATGCACTTCAGAATGAAAACAATTACCAAAAGTCCAGGTAGCCATGAAGTCATGAAGATTCATTTTTCTCAACTCTATTAGAATACATTTACTTTATTATCAAGTAGGAAAATAACCATGTCGTGACCTTATTTGATATTCTACTTACAAAAAACTGTTTTTACCTTCCTTCCTTGAGATTTAGCCGTACGACTATTTTAAGTGAAACAATAATGGATTTTTACGATTAATTTTTTGACTGTAGGAAGCATTAATTATCAGGTAATTATACTACATTTCATACAATTTGTGAGCTAACGAATAATGCCTTATTAACAGCTCTAGCTTGTTATTCTTCGTATTTAATGTATAAATTCAATTGATAAACAAAATAATGTTTATCCAGATTTAGAATACAACACAGCCTTTATTATAATACTAAGGATACAGGTATTCATTAAATTTCAGATGAATAAGAAGATGTTTTTTGGGATGAGATTTAAGTTTTTAAAAACTGATATATATATATATATATATATATATATATATATATATATATATATATCGGTACAAAAGTTTATACAAAACTATTTATTTAATTTCCTCCATTCTTTGGAATTGACTTTTATTTTCTTAGTTTTGTAATTTGTTTATATGTCTCTTGTAAAACCTATTTAAGTACAGGTTTTTTTTGGAGTCATTAAATTAAATAAATAAATAGAATGAGTAACCAGAGGATTCGATTTTAATTGACTAAATCTTTGCAGCTAAAAAGAGGTACAACTCCAAGTAATAAATCAAAAATGGTTTGGTTTAAAGGAATGAAATTACAATGAAAATATACCTCCGAAGACCTCAATACCAATAATATTACCTGTCTCAGCTTGTGTCTAGCACTTTAGCATACAAGCTGAAACTTAATAGTTAGTAAATTTTTACCCAAATTTGTAGTACATTTATTAGTCTCTGTTGAGCAAATATAGGTTATAGTTAGGACATAGTTTTATAAATATTACAGAAGTGATAATTAATGTTAAGTATTGAGTTTTATAAGTATTAGCAAAACTGCTATCACTTGAGCATTAACACATAAATATTTAAAAGTGGAAAACAGTAAACAAACCTTTCTGGTCTATATTGGTCAAGACATCAGGGTAGCCACCCAATTAGACAAAGTTTATAATTCCAAAAAACAATAACAAATAAGCTATTTGGAACAGCCATATTGTACTTACTTTAGTTAATCCTTCCATGTGCCAAAATCGCAAATAAAGAATTAAGCAGTAAGAAAAAGTATCTATCCATCTATTTATCCAGGATAAAATTCCACCTGTTAATACGAGGTGCTAAAGTACATGGATTAAGGGGGTGTAAAATTTTAATATATATTTATATAATGTGATTTGTATATAAATATAGCTAAGATATTAGGCGATGTGTGGTTGAAGGATGTGTGGTTTAGGGGTGAGAAGGCTAGAGTAGGGGGTGGAGGATGCGGACATAGTGTGGTTCGCCTCAATCATCCTACCCCCTCCCCAAGGAGAGACCCTTCATTAGGATTACCTCTATGCAACCTAACTATTTAAGGCATTCTGGCAAAACATCCTGAGTGGCCTATTTTATTTTCCAATTTTTCCATAATTATATACTAGGAATGAGCAGGAAGGTGGGAAAAATTACTGCTTACATAATCAAATATCATACAGGTGAAATTTAAATTTTTATACGCGTTTTTATTCAGATTTGTTTCATTTTTAAAAAAAAAAACATCTATGGGAAAACGCTGCCATCTCCATAGTTCCAATTCTATTAGAGCTGAATATTTTGGTTATGAATGATGGATAAAACATTTAACAAATATGCTCCAAAAAGGAGAACATTTTACTACACCCCTAGATATATTTGGACTAATCCATTGGCTTTATAGATCCTGATGAAATAAACTAATCAAGTCTAGTCATCTGACGAAGTACAACTAATATTAAAACATACTTCTTTTGACCTCTTTTACCTCCCCTTGGGAAAGGTGGTAGATCAGTGATGGACATTGGGCCTTAAAGGCTCAAAAGGCGAGTTCAACTCCCGAGATAACACTGTAAGTTTTATTTTGCTCTTCACTCAAGTGGATTTGGGATAGGATTTGAATCTCCGTTCCTCCGGGTCCGTCCGATACATGACAGAGGAAAACAGGACTACTGTGCACATTCAGATTGATACTTCTATTGTGGATTTATTTTTTATTAATGAGTTCAAGAAGTCATCTTCCAACCTGAGAACCTGAGCTGTTGTTGAACGATTTTCACTAAAATATATTTAATAGAGCTAAACTACACTACGGACTCTGTTACAATCAACCACCATGGTATCAGTTTTGCTTTAGTACAAGCTGGACAGGTTCTCTTCATTATTTAGGTACGTAGTATTTTAATTTTTAGCATAACTATGACTTAGTATCCTATGATTTTACTACTAACTTGGTATACTTTTTTTTAAAACTAAAAAAAAAAGTATTTATTTTCTTTAAAAAAAACTATTTATTTCTTATTTTTTGAGATTTAAAAAAAAAATTTTGTACATCATATTAAGAATTACTTATTGTTATAATATTTATATCATCATAAGTAAGGTATCTTACTTTTTTATTTCCTCAAAAATAAAAATAAGAGCAACGGATGACAATATTATATTCGAAATGAATATAATTATTTTCTTCATCCTTTAATTTTTTGAAATATCAGTTTCTGAACTTTGTTAGATATGAAACAAGACCCGATGAAGTTTGAGACTTTTCCTATACACAATCCATGGTTCCTCATTTACAGAAAAAGCAAAGAGATGGTGTTTCTTAGTCATTTCTAATATTAAAAAATTGTGAGTAATTAATAAAGTCTACTACCAAAATTAATTTATTAAAATACCGTTATACATGTGATGAAATATTTTGTGTAAAGAATGATACCGTGATCAGTATAAATTTCAAGGACTATCTGTTTGAAACCTAGTCTCTGTCTAATTTTAATAAATAATGAAACAGTGTAAAAATAGAATAAACAATTACTTTTAAAAACATTTGAAGAAACAACAAAATGCAATAGACAGCATCTACGTAGAAAGCGGAGAACCACCTCAAGGCTTAAGAAGAATCTTTCTAATTTCATCTTATATCTCCAAACTTAGCCTATTTCCCGATCTTTCTTCATTCCGGGGTGTGTTTGGAACCCGAAGGAGACTCAAGAATCACATGAGAACTATGATTCCGGACGCATTGAGAATAAGGACATTTCTTCTCAACCTGTAAATTCAAATTGATACCAGCCTACATTCCGACAAGAAGAATAAATTTTAAAGTATGAATTTTTAGAATTAATGAAACAATTTACAAGCGACGTCTGGGTCTTCACAGAAGCCTCCAAAGTTGAGAAGTCACCTAGTGGATGCTCGTGCATTATAGGGAACAAGGCAATGAAGTGCAGTATAAGCAATGTAAATTCAATTTTTACTGCTGAGTTGATGGCTATAAGCTAAACTATAAACGAAATAGAACAAATGGGACAAGAATCATTCGTAATAGCTACGGACACATAAAGCTCGCTCCAAAGTCTTGTCAACCCGAAGTCACGATGTTACCTCGCAGACCTAGTAAAAGGTCAAATACAAAGCTCAGAAAAAAAGTATTACTTTTTTGGGTTCCTTCACATTTTGGTTTAGAGGGTAATGAAATGGCGGATTTGGAAGCTCGTATTGGTCGAGAAGATGGAACTATAGTAACCTTCATCTCCCCAGACGATTGGAAACGAGAGTTTCAAAAGCTCATATTTCTAAAGTGGAAGTCAGACTGGTCAAAAACATAACAATATACTGTGAAAAATCAAAGAAATTACTGAGCGTTGGAATACTGCAAGTAGAAAAATCCGAAAAGAGGAGGTTGTTCTTGCCCGTGTCCGAATTGGATACACAAAATTAACACATAGTTCTTTTTGGTTATTTATTGAAAGGCTTATTCCCACGAACCTGCGATTTTGTTATGTCCGTCTTACACTCTCACATCTCCTCAATTGTAAAAAAGACCATCTTCCAAGAAAAGCTTTGAACCTTCAGCCGAACTCAAGAGAACTCCTTAGTTAGAGACGATGAAGAAGACATAAAAAGGCTTTTTGTATTTTTAACTGAAACATGTTTGCTCCAAGAAATACTGATCCATCTACCGCTAATGACAATAGTAGATGCGGTATATTGTAATAAATAAATAAATGACTGAATATAAAATATATGAAAGGATAATTATTAGGATATGGTGGCAGCTAGCCGACAGGTTTACCTTTACGCATCGGGTATTAGGCTCAACAAGTGGCTACCACCAGCAGTCTAGGCATTGTCTAGATGTTCCGCATTGTCAATCTGGTCACATAGCTACCAACTCACTTACATTAAAGCATATTTATTACTTATGAGTGGATGCTTGGCATAAAAACAATAATAATAGATTGAAAATTAGAAGAGAAATAACTTTTGGGCTGTATGAGTTAAGGCTCTGGTCTTAATGCACTGGGTAAACCTAGAGCCCCGTGTTCGATCCCCATGTTGGCAAAGGGAATTTATTTAGTGACGAACTCATTATATAAACGCCGTAGTCCCAAATTGCCTAGAATAGGGTGATAACCTGTAGATAGCCCGCCCCTTAGTGCCATAAAGTGAACGGCAATAAATAACAAGAATACCTTCAGAGAGCAGACAGCCCCTATGAAAACGTCATCTCGGCTGAAATATTGGCTTTCAATTGTTTTATTTGACAGAAAATTACTCGTATAAATGCGTTAAATTATTATATCAATATATATATGATAGAAAGCACCGATAGACAAATAAGGTCATTAAAATGAAATAATTTGAAACGGGAAAGTGGTGTTTGAATTTCAATAGGCTTAATCAATATGATTACACTCCATTAGACTCCACTTTTAAGCTGATAACAAATAAATGTTGTGTCTCCTTACAATTATTCGAACAAATTAATTCGTAGATACATATATATTTAGACACAAAAGGCATAGTATTTGATGTTCAATGACGACAAAATTATCAACTCACCTTCAATATAGAGAGAAACGTTAAAAAGAAAAAAATACATCTTTCAGTGGCTTTTACCATAACGATTTTTTTAGTACAACACCAGTTCAGCCTAGGACCACTAATAACAATGTGGCTCTAAGAGTGCTGTAGGGTTAAGTAATCTAATGTATTATGTAAATTAATAATATAAGCAGTAAGCTGCATTTTTATAATCTTTAATAATATTAATTATATTTTTTAATTTTCCTAAATTGAACTTAAGCGAAAAAATATTAGTGCTGTGGGATTCACGTAGAAACGTAAGCATATAATGCCCATAAAAAATCTAATACAACATATAACATATCTTTCAATTAAATAATTCATCCAAGTTAAAGTAAATGCACATCTTCTGACTTATGAACAGAAGTATGATACCTAATACTGCCAAGAGTAAGGAATAATAAAAAGAATATTTTTGTACGTTGCAGTGTATTTCACAGACAATATACTTTTTGAAATACTCAGTTAATTCATCCTGCAATAATAAATATTTTCATATGAAAGAGGAATATATTGTGATATGTGAGCAATGACTTTTAGAATCAATGATTTTGACAAATGGTGCATCTTGGCCGGATTCCAAATATCTAAAACTAATATTTCATACATTCTTTTGAAACTAATACAAATAAAATCTATTTTCAGAAAATAGTGAAAACCCGAAACTGCATGAACCAGTCGAATGTAATAAAGTCGTAAATATATCTTAAATTAAACTGTAAATCTTTAAACACAAATGAATTGGAATCTTAAACGGAGTAATGAGTTGTAAGAATAGTCCATGACTGTAATCGGTGAACAGACTCCTTCAAGGCACTTGTGCCTTCAAAAGGGATTGTTCAATCCCTTTTACATATACATCACATTTATTGCAATATCCACCAAATCAAAAAATGCATAAATCCACTTTATAACTCTGGGAAAAGCTTTTCTTTATGAAAACTAATGATAAAGGATTGATGTTTTGGCAGTCGTATCTCCAATATCAAAAAGTCCGTCACACAGGGGCTACGTAAACTAAGCAGATTTCCCACGTGAAATTTTACAATAGAGAAATCTGCCTAATAATAACAGTAGTAGTAACGAATCTCTAAACCAATTCATGAGAGACGAACAGTTAAGGAAACGGGCAAACTAGCATTCGGCGGAAAGTCCCGAATATTGCCGAATCCTGCCGACCACAGACACTTAATACAAATGCAAATATCTCGGTTAATATTCAAGATAGAGAATAAATGAATAGAACAATATTTATGGTACATTTAACTTGCAATAAGATTTATTCATTACAATTTTTCGATCCGACGCATAATAAAGGAGATATTTCGAATTTTCAAAAATCCCACTTTAACCCCCCCTCCCACTGGTCCGATTTCAGCCATTAACGAATTTGATCTTTCTTTTTACATAAAACGATTAAATATAGAGTTTGGTAACGATCAAACAAAAATTGCGACCGCTAGAACGTTAACAGATATATATATATATATATATATATATATATATATATATATATATATAATTTTGAACGGACCTCATTTTCGTCATCTCCTGGGTAGGATCGATAGACATTTGAAGAAATTTTTCGAAAATTTCGCGTCATGAGTACGACCTCAATAGCTGATTTCCCTTCAGGGAAAAAGGGAAATATTGTGTTACATTTTATTTTAAATTTACTCACTTAAAAAAAAAAACTGAACGTTTTTTAATACAAAAAAAATTGTGTAAAAATATATTCCAGTCTTAGGGAAAACATACGGCTGAAATACTTAAAAAATACCACCGGCAGGCAAAAAGATTTGTAGGAACAAGGCAAGGATCACCAGTATAAAAACGTACGCCGAAATGCCAGGCACACTGGGGTACAGCTGTCAAGTTCTAAAATATATTCAAGAGCTTTTTACTTCCTTGTACGAAGCAAAAACTATTTTCAACCAGACTTCTCTACTTATCTTGCATAACTCAAAAGACTGTCACACAGGAGCTGCATAATTAGTGGTTGTTGTAAGTTGCCTAGAATTAAAGGAATATATCATTTAACATTCATGTCTGGAAACTAAAGCATGATTATCTTGATAATTTAGTCTCTGTAAATACAACTAGAAGGATGAAGTGTAAAATAAGATATGATTAAATTCTCCCTATGAAACAATTCATTAATCATAGCCATTATACATATCGTAATAAAGAATTCGTCAATATGTTACAATATTTCATTATTAATTTCTTATATCTAAGTGTAAAGAGCTTTTAAGTCATAAATATTACACGCATGAATTGAAAAAGGGTTCATAAAAGAAGAAAAAAAAAAAAAGAGTTAGTAACTACCTTATAAATATTCATTCCTAATGGGATGTATTCCTTTAACTTTAACAATATCGCATTAGCTTACTTTGTGCCTGTCCTCTCCATGTATCAACCCGTGTCAAGTTTTAAAAGTCCGCCAGGCAAGGGCTGCGTAAACTAAGTAGATTTCCCACGTGACCCTATACAATAGAGAAATCTGCCTACTAATAACAGTAGTAGTAACGAGTCTCTAAACCAATATCACGAGAGCCAAATAGTTACGGAAACGGCCGAACTAGCTTTCGGCGGAAAGTCCCGAATAGAACCGACTTTAGCCTATCTAATTTCGTCTGTTATCACACTTAATAAAAATGCCAATATCTCGGTTAATTTAGATATAGAATAATTGCATATAACAATATTTATAGTAAATTCGCAATAAGATTGGTACTATGCAATTTTTCGAATGAGAAATTTCGAAAATCCCCCGTCTAACCCCACCCCCTCCCACTGGTTCGATTTCAGCCATTAACGAACTCGACATAAAACGATTAAATATTGAGTTTTGTAACGATCAAACAAAAATTGCGACCGCAAGATTTATATATATATATATATATATATATATATATATATATATATATATATATATATATATATATATATAATTTTGAACGGACCTCAATTTCGTAATCTCCTGAGTAGGATCGATGGACTTTTGAAGACATTTTTCGAAAATCGCGTCATGAGTAGGACCTCATAAGGTGATTTCCCTAAGGGAAATCTGCTAATATAATTTAAGGGTGTCTAGTGAGTGGGGACTACCTATATCATTCATGATGATTAATGAATTGCGTAATAGTCCGCGGCTAACTCCCTCTAATTCCGAAGTCCAGTTAGCACAACTCATAGATTACAGGTCTCCCTAAATATTCTTATCTAACAGGAATCCCCCTTGCACTTGGTCTATATTCTGTTAATAACTAATTAAAAATACTTCTTATTTCTGAAATAGTAGAAAACCGAACACCTAATTCCCTAGTAATTCATATCCATATAACATTTTGCTAATAATACAATGGACGATAATATTTACTTGAAGATATTCCGGAGTAGTTTCATATATATTTATATACAATCGTGAAAGGGTAAGTCTATCTTGGTGGGATTTTCAAAATGCCAACCGCTATATTTTTATTAAAGAAAAGTTAAAGACATAATTCGGAGAAAGTTACCAAACAACTATAGTCAGCATCAGAACTTGTATAGAAGTCCGACTCGCACTTCTTGAGATGAATCTATATTAGCTATATATTCATTAGCTCTAAAGTCAATATCTCATTGTAGCAGTGAGAGTTTACTGAAAGCCAAAGACGTAACATATATATATATATATATATATATATATATATATATATATATATATACAAACACACACACACACTCGTTTATATTCAAAATATGGAAAAATGCATAAAAACAAAAGTTTTGGTGCACGTAATACCAACAAGCTTGGTTATGCAGCTCTTTTCAATTTACCTAATAATAATAATAATAACGGAGACTTGCCGGATTATACATTTCACGTTTCCTCTAAATTCAGTCCTCATGAACATTTAAATTTCGAATTTGGTAGAACTATCTAAGAAAAATGTTGGTCCTAAGATCATTAAAATCCACACATGCACGCACGCATGCTCGCCTCACATGTATATTGTACGGAACGCAAATTTATAAGTTCTCGATAGCGTAGAAACTCAACAGTTTTGTCTCGTCGTAAGTAGAACCGATTGACATTTGAAGAATTTTTTTTCGAAAAATAACAATACCAAGAATGCATTTAAACGGGTTTCTTAAAGTGGAAGGTCCTGAAGAGAGCGAGAAGAGGGGTGGATATTGTGATTCATGCAAATTTGATCACATTTTCTCAATTTCCTTCTATCAGTGAATCCATTCTTGGAGGATATCTAGATCCTTCCATCCCCTGGCTCGCTCGACAAATCTAGAAACCCTCCCCTCCTCTTCGCCTTCAATAATACTTAAGTGTATTCTCAATAATAAATCTATGTAGAGCCGCAGGGAAGGAATTGTGTGGAGGGGGTAGCTAATGGAATATAGGAGCACTAAATTTCCTCGTTTCCATAATAACATCCATTCAGCTCCAAAATTGGATTTAGGCCGAGGCGTGGAAATTATGAAAGCAGCAAAAGGAAGTACTTGGACCCAGGCGTTTCAGAGAGAAGAGCCTTGTCAACACTCTAGACCAAATCAAATCCCTATACATGAAGAAATGCGGCATTTCAATTGAAAGTAAATAACAAGTGTGGATTGTAAAATTTTACTATTATTATTTATTTATTCACGTCCACTTTTTGCAACTAAGGCTAATTGGGACGGGGTTTATACAGGTTACCACCCTTTTCTAGCCAGGGTGGGAATTAGGATTTAATTTAATGTAAAAGTTTAAACAATGGATAAATATTTGATAACAGTTTCATTTCTCCTTAAATTCATCCGCAACTGGGCTAGGTTATTTTATAATGTTTTGATACATTAAATTCATATTCATTAACAATAATAAATTTTCAACTTAAGCCTTTGGGTCAGAAAGCAGTGCGATTCATTATTTTATACTGCCAAATAAAAATTACGAAAATGATATACTTAATAATATTATAATTTTTTAAATACAATGGTATTATGAGATGTTGATGTTATTAAAAGAAATACTCCTTCATCTTTAGTACAGACGAAAAAAATATATATATCATAATTATTATTTTTATCTCTTGTAAAAGTTATAATTACCTATGGGTAATTATACCACTCTCATACATTAAAAAAGACTTACTCACCGACACAATACATAAGTAGAACAGAGAATAGATGACATGCAACAAATCTTTGCAGCTTATATTAATACATACCAAATATAACTCACAACTACAACACAATTTAGAGTCACCATCACAAATGCACACAATTTCTAAGGGAACATGGACAGGCAGGACATTATTTAACAAGATTTAAAATTCAAGACAATGACCAATGTACTTGCGACTCACAAACAACACAAAGGTTTTTACATATACTCTGTTCATCATTTAATCAAAAGAGATCAAATTTAATAATGAAAGTAGTTTTAAAAGGACGTAATTTAACAAATATAATAAAGAACTTATAAAGTTTATCAAAAATATAGACATGGATGTAGTAAAAATACATTAGATCGTACAGTTGATTGTGAGGAATGGGAATTATAATTCAATATATTTACCTTACATAGACTCGCAAATTAAACATCGGTTGAATTTAATTTTAATTGATTTCTTTTTGTTTTTTTTGTACTCATATTTTACTTTATTCATTTTTCATTTCATTCATTAATTTTATTTGTAAATATCTTACTTATTTTACTTACATTATATTTGAGTAGATAGTTGATTAAAGTGTATATATTGTAAAATAAAAATGTATTTAAACATAATCATACATGTAATATGCCACGTGGCAATGGAACATGTACTCAAATAAATAACTCCTCATATGGTTACTATGAGGAGAAAAAAAAAAAAAACTCTACATGCATTATTATTTAATTTCGCTGGGCTAACTGTTCTTCTCATTTGCTCCGGCGTTCAGAAAATAGTAAGTAGTCTTCGCGTCCATAGGATAGCTATGTTTTGGCTAAGACAGATTTAGTCTTATTGCATTCACGCTCATGTCTGGATGTGTATTATCTTTATTAAAAAAATATTTTTAATTTCATTCATTTTTAATATTCTTAAACGTTGCCCTTGTTGGATACCCATTTGAAAGTAACAAAGAGAACCGTATCCAATGTAAGCATGTATACGCCACAAAGGATATTCGGAAACAACGTGTCTCGTATTCTATAACCACCTGCAATCAACGAAAAAATAAAACATGATTGCATTTCAAAGAAAAGAGTAGATTTTATTTAGTATTGAAAACTCCCCCAGATTTTTTTTAATGATTTGATTATAATGCTCTTCTTGGTCTTGTGGGTTCTATTCCGCTATGCGTGTCAGAATTTATTTATTGCCCAGATAAAATCGTTATTTCAAAGAGGCTAGAAAATTATAAGAACATGTATATAAACATTCACGATTAAGCTGTATTAGTTAATGTGGGTTCCAATTAAAAATGGGGAAAGGCACAAGTTATAATTTAAAATGGTATGCCAATGCTATTATTAAAAAAAAATTGTATACAAAATAAAAAAAAATTAAATTTTAAACATTATCATAATAAAAAACAAATAAGTTCGTTAACTAAAAAATAAACGAAATATAAATTTTTAATATTATATCATTAATTATTAAAATCAATAAAAAATAAAAAATTTAATATTATATCCTTAATAATTAAAATCAATAAAAAATAAAGTCTCTAAAATTAAGAACATGTTTATTTGATTTAGATGATTCCGTAAAATGGTCACATTTGGATTATATTATCTCGAGCACTTAAATGGAGATATTAAGATAATATCATTGCATTAAAAATCATATAAGCATTATTACTTACTGGTCTTCCATATATCCATTAGGTAAAAATTTGCCAATTCGTAACATTTACAGCCAAGTTAAAATAAATGACAGGAACAAATTTGCCAGACGAACAATACTTCATTTTACTAAATAGAACCAGTCAGCAAAGTCTGAAAATCAATATGCTGACCTTTCTCCTTTACCAATCAAATTTTCAATAATGTCAGACTGCTCCTCCGAAATGCTATCTCTAGACATCTGTTACTGTTGAAAAATTGTGAACCTCTAGTTACTCAAGCAGATTTACACGATTTTAGAGTGCTAGAAGTTTTGTTTGTAAAAGATTTAAAGGTTTTATTATTTTTTTGCCAATTATGTTGATATTTTTTAAGATATCACTCAAGCTCATATATTTTGTTATTTTATAAGCCCTTCCACCAGTACTCCGGAAAAGCTGTCTCGTAAAAAATCAATTCAAATAAGAGAGCGGCTCTTAATTATTCTCGGATTTCAGGTGAAATGATATTTTATTTTACATCATGGAGGTCAACAAAAATATAATTCAATTCATTTTTACCTTTTCTTTCCCCTCTTATTTCTTCATTTTATCTGTTTCAATAAAATGAATACCGCTCTGTAATATATTCTCCTCTGCTTTATTTACATCTAAACTTAAGGTACTTTCATTTATTCAAATCCTAATACTCAAATTACTCGGAAAATCATTGTACTTCAATAGTTGGCACTGTCTTTAAATAATTTTACTTTTCTGAAGTATCTTGATCTCTGTTAGATTAAAGATTTCCAAACCTTTTCAGATTTTTAAAGTTAAACCCAAAGCAAGGAAATAAATAATTCTTTATGAGCTTAAAGCAGTTTTGGTGTAATATTGAAACAAGAGAATCTTTCAAGGTCTGCTTCTTTCAAAACATTTTTTTTTGTATTATAAATCGTTCATAATAGAATTCTTGCTCTTGAAGTTCTGTCAGAAGAGTTGTCTTTTCGTCCGACGCTCCATACATATTGAATCAAAGAAATACACTGATGAATTCATCCAGAAAAAAAGCACAAAGAAAACTACTTTCACTTACACTTCCTGGTTTAAAGGGAGCGAAAAAAAAGTTTCACTCATGGAATCGTCCCTTTTAACAGCGAATGGAATTACAGTGGTAAGTAGTAAAGAGGACTGCTTTGTAAATGGGAACAGCGGCGTAAGAAGGAAGCAGATTATGTGTTGCTTTTGAAAAAGGATTCGCTACACTGAGTTTCACCTACTACACACCACAAAGGAAGCTCCACCAACATTCCCCCACACTCCTCATAACTACCTTTTTTATGTACAGACAGAATTGTGGAAGTGTCTCAAATAAATATTAAATAAAATACTAATAGATTCATTTTACCGCCCATTCCAGTAGACATTATATTATCACATATTTATAGGTTGTATTTCACTTTCAATTACAATTTAATCGTAAATACAATTTTGATTCATTACATGAGCGGCAAGACCTTGCATACTCCTTCTATTGCAAGAGAATTACCATACCTACACCTAGAATAAAGAAAACAAATTAATACAATTATTAAACAAGGACTACAAATACCATATTTTTTGATACTTTGCTTTATAAGATTTACTTAAGCGTTTAGAGGGGGGAGGTAATTTCGAAAATTTGAAATATCTCAACTACTATACGTCAAATCGAAAAGTTGTACAAAACCAATCTTATTTTGAATTTAACTGTCTGTATTTTTTAAAAGTGTATTTTCCCTAATATGAATATAAACACAAAAAAATTGAAATATTTAGTTTCAGCATTTAGTAAACCCACATAATGACGTTATTATACGTCCGATCGAAAAAGTGCATAGAACTGATCTTATTGATACTGATACTTATTTTATCTAAAGTTAGTATTAACCGAGATATTTGGAATTCTTAGTTTTCAGCCTTCCGTAAACCCCACCGCTACTCATGTGCTAATAATAATGAGCTGGCATAACGTAAACCTCTTTTTTCTAAGCATAAATACTAAATATTGTTATTATGAGAGATTATTTTTATGTGAGATACATGAAAATTCGTTGCCCGATGACGTCGTCAATAAAGTTTTTACGTTCTTGTCTCGAAAATGTTCACTTGAGTTATAACAATCTCGATATTCAACCGTTTCAGTCAACACTAAAGGATCATATTCAATATAGGTGGAAAATTAACTAAATTTTCACTTAACTCATATACTAAGCGATTAATTCGTACATTTTGTTTTCCACCCCAAACATGTGTTGATGACTAGTGAGTCATACAAATTCGTGGGAAATCTACTTGATTTGAGCAGCCCCTTCGTAATTGACTTTTATTCAATGAGTTCGTAACTAAATAAATTCCTATTGCTCACACGAGAGTGCCTATAGGTTTATCAAGACCAACGCCTTAATAACTAATATCTACATATGTTTTGTTTATAATATTCATTTTTCATATATGATAGATTATAAGCCAGTTTTATTAACAACACCCGAATGACAACGACCTAAAACACGAAAACAATTTACCTGGACACAAGCTAAAACCACCCTTCGTTTGAAAGACCAATGATGTAAGTAAACAGACATGGGCTAAAACGTTTACAACCTAATGCGGGGAACAGACTTATAAAACCTACTGACAACTAACTCAGTGCTACTTTCGACGGCTTGAAGATGGGGCCTTCTCATCGAAGGCGCTTGCCAGACGTATTCGATATCAGCCAGTGACGAAGGACTGTACAGACATGTATGACAACAGCCAGTTTTATTGTTTGGCTGGTTTTGAATATTAATAAGCTACTGCTTAATGTTACGAGCAGATTTAACATTATGTGCGATTCAAATGAACTGTTCATAATCATTTGCACGCGGTGAAAGGGAATATGTATAATTAGGAGCATATAACTAAATATTATATGCTAATATTAATTTTACTGCAATGTATATTACCTTCTCTATACACAGGTTATAGAAGGTGTACAATCGAACGGAGGAATTTAAATTTCTCTTTATCACATCAGTTCCGCACACTAAATAAATATATGAATGACCCTTATAATTGAAGTATATCGTGAAAGCAGATCTGCTTATTAAATTAACATAAAAAAACAAAAAAATAAGTAAAATGTCCTCAAGGAAGGATTTGAACCAACGTTTTTACCAGAGCTATCACTTATTAAAGGCAGCAGATACTAAACCTACAATACAGATTTGTGATTCCGGTTTAGTGTGCTCAAAAACTAGGGCGGCTTAACGATGCTCAATACCATTCACTTTCAATTCATTCATCAGCTAATCATTGGTCTCAATAAAAAAAAATACCGTTATTAAAGATACCAGATACTCTGTTGATAAAAACGCTAGGGGGACAATAAGACAAGCAGATATGTACGTATACTACTCTTACTACATGCTGTCCTCTAGGTTTACGATTGAAATTAGATTTACAAATTGATATTTTTAAAATTAGTATTCTGCTATTTAAATACTATGCTATACATTAAAACTAGTGACTTTCTTTAAAGTATAAATTTCATCTCAATTTATTTAAACATAATCATACATGTAATATGCCATGTGGCAATGGAATATGTATTCAAATAAATAATTCCTCATAGGGTTACTATGAGGAGAAAAAAAAAAGATCATCTCAAGATATGAACTATATCCGTGACATTTATTAATTACAATAGCAATTAGGTTAATCATCTCTGATCTCCGTGACTATTTTAAAATATATACACCATCGATAAGCATAAGCATATAAGGCTGCTATGGAATCACAGACGTTTTCCTTCCGCTGTCAACAGTTGTTTAAATTATTATTATTGACAAAAAGATATCTTCCGTTTCCTATTAGCCCGTTATAATTGCCGGTTAACTCAGATAACAGAGAAACCTTGACCAAAATAATTAAAAACTGGTTTAAATTTTTGTCATCATATTATAGGCAAATTATAATCGTCTTATAAAGAAATTATGTCATTTTCCTCATTTCTTTATTCTATAATTTAAAGCCACAAACCATTTTTTTTTAAAACGCAGTCGCCCAAACCGCCAGGTGGATTTTCTGGATTGAGGTACCGTTTTGTTCCTCATGATCGTTTATGGTTAGAAAAACTGTTGAATTTCAGCAACCTCCCACTCTCTGCCAGGTAAGCCCTTCCGATTTTTTTTTCTTTCGAACCTCCCCCGCGGACACATTAAATTCGGTATTTCTTTCATTCAACTCGAGCAAACGATCTAGATACCAACCGAGGCGATTCCCCGCACCGAACCCCAACGCCCTATACATACTTTCCAAAATTGACTCTCCTAAAGCTCCCTTCTTTCCGACACTCTCAGTGCTCTCCCGATTAGTCTACGCCAGCAGCGATTTCTGCCTCTTACTTGATTTCGGACAATTGCCGGCTAAGAAAGACCCCAAAGACCTCCACGGTCGTTATCAGGTGAGAATAAAATGGACGATCAAAAAATTCAATAAATAGTTCGCGTAATTCGAGGCATTTATGCCATCACGATTTAGGTAGTGTGAAGAAACGAGATGCATAAAGGCCGAGTCGAAAAAAAAATTTCCTATTCGAATTGCCACAGTAGGGATTAAAGAAGATTTTTTGAGAAAAGTGGTAAAATCGCCGATTCGGAAAGTTGGCAGTTTTGCCCTGAATGTTTCAGCCAACAGCCTTTATGAACGTAAAACTGTTGTGCACACGTTGTTCCCGTTATGAGAATACCATGTTGGGATAATTATTGAATTTCCGGTATCTCCACTCTAGACCAAGACGCCCTTCTAAAGTCCACATTTTAAAAATAAAAATATCCCTTTTCCGAGTATATCTCCCCTCCTTGAGATTCGGGAGTATAAGATTGCAGGACGATAGCAAATATGTCCCAAAGACGGTCTTATTTGACTTTATATGGTTATATTTTGTTTTTTTCCCCCGAAAATTGCCATATTTTAGTGGGTTTAGAGGTAAAATGAGCTCTGGGGGTAGTAGTACAACTTTGATCGAGCCTTATTCGCTTTCCTTTTGCAACCCAAGGAGTCGTGCAATACAGAAACTCAGGGTTCTAAGCTCCTGGCTCATATAACCCTTAGGAATTTCGACTACTTTCAAATTGACGCCCGGATTGCGAGAGGCCTAAATCCTCGCCGGTAAAAACTATTATTGTATCATTTCATCCAAGTACTCGCTAAGGGCTACCATTTAACCTGAATACGTCCGATAGGAGAAAGAGTCCTTCAAAAATAGGTTTTTTGAGGCATGAACTTAATTTTTATTTATTTATTTATTTATATAGGAGCACCCTCATCTTGGTGATTTGGCTCAAAGTTTCACAATGTAAAATAAAAACAAAATTATAGAAAAATAACAAAAACTGAAACAACAAATAAAAATTAAATACAACAGATATTCATTAAATACTAGTAATAAAGACAATTAATAAACATAAGACATATACAAACATAAATAAACATTAGGCTAGTAATAAAGACAATAATTTCAAATGGTTTTAATAAAAAAATTATGTTTTCCTATATACTAGTACATTTATATATATATATATATATATATATATATTTATATATATAATTTTATTTATTTAGTTTCGTACCCTATAGCTATTAAGCTAGCCCTATTATTAAGATGATATTTACTCCTTCATGTGCTTACCTTTTTTTTGTACTTTTATGTTATGGAAAACATTTCTTTAATATCTGATTCTTTCTCATATCCGTCCTTTTTCCAAAGAATATAATAAAAGTTAACCCTTTTAAATCTTTTTAGGCGTGCTGTAGACCTATTCTATTTTGTATTATATGTTTTTGTAAATGTTGAACTTAAAATTTTAGGTTTTTTCACCCGAAGGTCGAGTGTAATGGAAACGTAATAAAATTTTTATATTTTAATATAAGCTATGTCTTTGGAGCTTAAGATGTCAACTAAATAAACCTGTTTACATCAGCAAGAGGTTTACATGTTCAGACGCTGTTATTTATTACGCAAATTTTCTTTAATCCGTAATAAATGTTGCAATTTGTTTATTTTGTTTTTTATTTATATTTATTTGCATAATTATTACTAATCATTTTGAATTGTTTAAATTATTGGTAACGATGTGTAAAGCGCATTCTACCAGATAATCAATATGACTTCCTTCTCTCTTTTGTTTTTTATTTGCAACCATTTTTAATTCCTTATTTTTCCTTTTTTTTCTTATGTTTTTTTTTCCGAGATAGTGGCCATTTTAATATTATCTTCATAATCCCTATTTACAAAATTAATTTTAAACAGTTTATTATAATATATATCATTCACAGCACATTACATTATACTGATTTCATAATTGGTTAATTATTTTATGCCAATACCTTCTCTGTATATAAATGTTTTCGAGAATATTTCAATTATTGTTAGATTAGTAGTTCAAATAGTAGTTTTACGTTTTTATTTCATTTTGGATGATACAACATGCGAACAAAATTCTTTCATAAACGAGTATTTTTTTTTCTTGCCGATATTCTTCACATATATAACGTTAATAATAACGTATCTGGAAAGTACATGTACAATTAAAAATCAGTAATGAGTCACATGGCGATCCCGATGGGATAGCTTCACCACATGGGGATGCCGAAAGCATCGCTTGCGAAAAGGGAGTTAAGGGGCCGTAGCCGCCTTCCTGGAGTGAACTAGTCTTTTTTTTTGAGAAAAAGAACAAATCAAAAAGTTTAGCTATGTATAGTCCTCGATGACATAATGATATAAAGGCTACATCATATAGTTACAACGAATGGGCTGTTTCGGAAGCTACTCTTTACTACGCCCGTGAGTGCGCTTGTACAATTTTGAACGGACCACGCCACCTCCTTAGGTAGGATAGATGGACATTTGAGACAATTTTTCGAAAATAGTGTCATGAGTACAATTTCAGTAGCTGATTTCCCTTAAGGCAAATCAACCAATAACAAGCAGAAAGCCAAAAGAAAGTATTTGCGCAGAAGGAAAATTTATAAATCGAAATACACCGAGTATTTTCATTTAGAAATTAAATGGAAACAGGGAAAGATTGACCTTTTCAAAGGGACGTCTATGAAATTTCTCGATGGGTGATATTAAAATGGCAGCCAAATATTTGTAAGGGATAAACAAGAACCTTTCAATTATGTAATGGCATTCTAAATAATTTTGTAATTATGAAGATATTTTCGTCTCGAGAATCACAAGGAATAGATTATTCATCAGCAGGTATTACTGAATGAACTACTAAATAATTAATAATTATTTCAATTATATAACCTCCATTGAACTTAGTTTACCGAGGTACCTTAGTTAATTCAACAAGGATCGAATCGGGTGCAAGTCTATCGATATATTATTCAAAGCCTTTGATGAAATATTAGAAGCTTTGGGAAGATTTGATCCTAATAGCGTATAAACCATAGAGGTTTCAACCAACAGTTTCCTGAGAAATGAAGCTTGATCAGAGGCAGAATATTCAGCACTCCATAGCCTCAATATTCACCAAGCACTTCAAAATACAATCACTACCAAACATTATTCAGAGTACCAACAGTTAATTAGTTCGAAATTAGTTGTTTTTTAAGTAGGAACTCACGTTCTATAAGCCAAATAGATTATGATAGATTTGATTCCGAGAAATAATAAAACGGAAAACATTATTTAGAGAGAAAAATTAGTATAGCGAGATAGTAAGATAAGGGGTGGAGGGGGGGGGAGAGTGGGAGGAGAGAGAGAGAGAGATAGATAGAGAGAGAGAGAGAGAGAGAGAGAGAGAGAGAGAGAGAGAGAGAGAGAGAGAGAGAGAGAGAGAGAGAGAGAGAGAGAATGGTAAAAATTTTACATTATAAAATGAAATGTATTTTAAGTAACATAAGTCAACGTATTTATTAAATAACGCCATACTAATGATTTCACTGCCATATTTTTAATATGTCATATTTTTGGGGGGTTTGCCACAAGAAGTAAATTCATTGCTATATAAATAAAAAAAAAAGGGGAGTTTTTCAATTGTCAATATTTTCAATGGTACTTTAAATGTTTTTTACAAAATATAAATGTTAATAAAAATAGCCAGAATTCAACGGTGAATCTAGAATCTAGTAGAGGCGAAATTATTAAATAATAGTTATTTCATTTTAATTAAATAAAAAATAGGTCACCAATGCTTACAAATAAAATATTGGTAAATACAGTACACCCTAAGGACACTTAAACATTTGTTAAAACACTCGTATTTATAAATTTGGATTTATTAGACGAAATGATTATTCTGTAGGCAGTCACAGAAAATCTGCGTAACAAGCGATTTCCCTATGATTATAAGTAATCAACAGAAGTACTTCAGTATCAATACTATGTCAATTTGGCTATTTTCTGTGTTGGTAAGCGTAAGGAATAGATATGTAAACTGCGTTTCTGAATGTTAAAAGAAGAAGAATATAGTATTCTTATTTCGTAGAATTGCTTGAGGGCACTAGCTAAAACATCTCTAGCACAAAGATACTAACCATGGATATGAAATATTTTCTCAAAACAGCGCAGCAATATACAGAATACAATATTCTTTGAAATAATGGCATTATATATTTTTATATTCACAAGAAGGATTTATATTCCCTAGAACAAATGAGTTTCTATTAAGGCTGCCATAAGACGTATTCTCCACCGTCACTTGAGTTCTCTTCTCTTAAGCTTGGATTAAGGTTCAACGCTTTTCTTGGAAGATTATATTTTTCACAGTTAAAAAGATGTAAAAAAGTTGGAGAAACGTTTCAGCAGTCACAGGTTGGCGGGAAGAAGCCTTTTTTTTTGGGGGGGGGGAGACTTTGGAGAAGGCTGTCTGAGTCCGTGGCGATTACAAATAAATCTTGTCGCAGTTGTTCTACACCGTTTATAGCTTGGCTTATAGCCTTCAACTCAGAGGTAAAAATTGAATTTACTGGCGTTCAGGAAACATTTAGAACATCATATATGCACTTAAACCTCGCTTTAAGGAAGTCAGATAAGATCTGGTTTGATGACTTTAAGGCATTTCTCTTTAATTTTGTAATGTGAGCAACTTCAACAGCTCATTTCATGGAAGACATTTTCTACAAAGAAAAACACTACGTAAAGGCTGCAAATAGAACCAAAATAGATAAAATAATAATTGACAACATTTGATATTTCATCAGCTGTTGGATCCTTTAAAAATAGAAGAAACGAACTATCACAAAAATTATACAAATACTAATTATCATCATATTCATATTTTTACAGAAATTGAAGACGTACGCTAAAATTTGAATTTCTCAATTGCAGATAAAACCTAAAATGGGTAGAATTCAAGAGTTTTGAAGAGACGAAATCTAAAAAGGAATGAAATTGTATTGTCTTATGAATTCAAATAACATATCTCACAATTGGATGATAATTTTATTTATTTATTTTACAATTGCTAAGTTTTGTGATATTCAATAGGACTGTGGTTGAGTTTCACAATTGCCAGATACCCCTGACCAAAGCTAAAAAATGATTAGAACACTTAATAATTAAAGGAGATTGATATTTCATTTAGACAATACGTATATATAAACATAATAGGAATGAATTTATGACAGCCTAATTTTTATTCCTGAGCTTACAAGACTCCCCCACCCAACTTCCTAAGCCCACAAAGAAGTGACCTTCTATTATAACAATATGATGAAACACATTAAGAAGCAGGACGGATTACCAAGGAAAGTCTAGTACAGGAGTAATTCAGAGCCCTGCTTTTGAAGTCAACAAAACATTAAATGAACCTATTTTATTAACCCAACTAAAAATTAAAAGTTATTTATGAAATGAGCGGAGTATTAAATGTAAAGATACTCCTGGTCATAACTCGCTTTCTCTAGGAACAGTACTGGAAGGCTAGTTGATATTTCCTAGCCGCCAAGGTCTATCAGACCTATATAACGTTGCCGGCCAGCAGAGAGGGTATCAGTTAGCCAGTCTCCACAGGCAAGCAACCACTACAACAACCAAGATGAAATCATTCTTCGTAAGTTAGAAAATATTTCTCAAGTAATATGGCAATCAGATGATGTCCTTCAAGTCCAATTAACTCTAAATTTATCCCAATGCATATAATATTGTTATTTACACTTAACACGATAAAGTCAATAAAAATATATTAATTCACGGTAATCACTAAAACACATATCTAATTGTTATATTGCCATTCAGGTTACCCTGTTGGTCGTGGGAGTTGCAGTTGCCTTCCCGTCAGAGCAGAGGGAGAAGAGGAGTCTTCTTGGACATGGACTTCTAGGTCATGGAGGCATCTACGCTCCAGGTCTTGCTCATGGAGCTCTCATCACTCCAGGCATTGCCACTGGAGCTCTGATCACCCCAGGAGTAGCCACTGGAGCCCTCCTCACTCCAGGACATTCAGCCGGCGCTATTGCCACTCCTGCCGTCTCAGCTGGAGCTATCGCAGCACCAGCAGTTAGTGCTGGAGCTATTGCTGCACCAGCAGTTAGTGCTGGAGCCATCGCTGCACCAGCAGTTTCTGCTGGAGCCATCGCTGCCCCTGCTGCCCATGCTGGATCTATCTCCGTAGGACCTAGCTCTGCTGGAGCTATTGCTGCTCCTGCTGTTCATGCTGGAGCCATCGCAGCCCCAGCCCTTTCAGCCGGTGCTATTGCTGCCCCAGCTCTCGCTACTGGAGGCATCGTAGCTCCAGCACTCTCTGTTGGAGGAATCGCCGCCCCAGCTCTCTCCGTAGGAGGTCTTGGATGGGGACACGGTGGTCTTCTTGGTGGACATGGACACGGTCACTGGTGAATGATTACTATAGATTTGAAGTCAGATTTAATTTAATAAACCTATGGAGACTTATTTTGATATATTTCATTCTACCTAACACCTATCCTTCAATCATAATCAATTTGCTGTACGTGAGCAGTATATTATACATTAGAAAAGAATATCTTATTTCTGAAATACTCAATGAAAGCTTTAATCTCAGTATGTGCATCAATAAAATATTACATTAGAGTGAATTAAGGAACCTCAGCTAGCATAATCGTTTTCTGTTCAAGTTGCAGCTAATACACAATTATTTCTGTTTTCACATATTTTTAAATATTCTTATATCATTATTTATTTCACTTATTTACTTGCATATATTAATTATCATAATTGTGTTATACATCTAAATTCCATTTATGAGACGATTAACGAAATATTTTGGTAAAGCAGTTTTACGAATGGTTTGGTAGAATTGCTTTAGTTTTCTATTAAACTGTCCTTCTGGATAATATAATTATTTCTTGCTTGGCCCATTTACATATAAATATATGGAACTTATTTTATTGCATTTGTATTGTGTGGGCCGGTTCCATTTAGGCTCTTAGTTCCCATATTGGACTAAAGAGTGGCTCTAGGCAGTGAACCCGCTCTGAATGCCCTCACAGTGAGTCACTATATCAATAGCTTCTGTGTGTTCCATGTTTTAACGTTACTTCGAAGCAGACCTACAAATCAGTGTCATTTTATTTATAACTATTTCTCATTCTACCTTCTAACTGTATCTATTCTATCGTCCGGTTTTTTTCACAAGCCTTACCTTGAGTTTTCTGTCGGGGGGCTGAATTCATTCAGAAAAAAGTAGGAATCACTGCTCTGAGAGCAATAAAATGTTGAATAGGTGTCCAATTCATCAAGGAAAGTTTAATTGTGGAAGTAGTGCTATTGTAGCCCACTTCATTTTATGTTTTTTTTTGTTATTTCATCCCATTGACGAAGACAAATTGAACAATATTCTCCCGATAGCTATGCAATACTTCACAAGTGAAAAACGTTCAATGAATACACAGGAAGAATGTTCTTAACGCCCATTTGATGCAACTATGGTTAATCGGGACAGGTTATCTACATGTTACCACCCTTTCCTAGGGTAGGAATAAGGATTTTATTTAATGAGTTCGTCACTAAATATATTCCTATTGCCCGGGAGTGCATTGAACCCCCGATTCCAAGTAGACAAGTTCACTAAGACGCCTTAACACGCCTCCTGAAAATGAATATTAGTGAATATTAACTACTTATGTAAAACTGAAGTTTATATTTCGATATTTGTTCTTTGTTTTTACTCGTCATTAGAATGTAACAGTAATTGAAAATATACTCGTAAATTCGTTCAATCGACACTTTTCCCATCGCGACTGCCCGATTTCTCGACGAATGGCCCCATTTCTGTCGATGCTACAGGGAATCTTTGTTAAATGACGAAAATAAGGGGATCATAAAAGTGTCTCTCTCCTCTAAACCCCCCCCCCTCCCACTGATCCGATTTTACGAATTTGATCTATCTTTTTACATAAAACGTTTAAATATCGAGTGTGGTAACAATCAAACAAAAATTGCGACCGCTTGAGCGTTAACAGATATATATATATATATATATATATATATATATATATATATATCATAAAAGAGCATAATTTAATAATATCTTTATATTTTTATGGGAAACCTATTCTATTTTCAGCTGGTTTCCCAAAAGGACATTCTGCTAAAACAACGTACTGAGTTTTTACTGCCCATATTGAAGAATTCTAATTTATTAAATGACTTTGCCAAGAACCCTCTTCTCAAAGAATCTAGTGCAGTTTGTATAAAAGCAGCTAGTGACGAATATAATTAGTAAAATTATGGAAACAGCCTTTGCCGAGCTTGATAGGCTCTCTAACCAGTGATGAAATTAAACGGTCTGAAGCAATTACAGTAAAAGGGGAAATGAAACTATAAACCTTAAGATGCCCGGGGAAAGCTCAAGCTGTATTAGGTAAGAGGGAAATTCTACCACTACCAATTCGTATTACCATTCCACTAATTCGGGCATCTACACCTTGCATAGATATCCTCTTTGCACCCAAATAATCAACATAAATTACACAACACATCCAAGCTTAAAAGCAATAATGTAAATTTGAAGTGTAATAGATTCATGGCAAAGATTGGTTAATATGGAAAATTGCGAGAATTTCTGGAAAGTCTTAATTGATATCCAGATGCTTTAAAAGAACACCGCCTATATTCTAAAAGGTTATTTATTAAAAAATTAATATTAAGGTTACTTATTAAAACAATTTTCAAGGAAACAGCTCCATCTTCAGGGATTTTACAACCTAATACAGATTCAGCTGTTTCATTGAAAAATGTATTAATTTTTTTTTTAAATAACCTTCAAGGATTAGTAGCTAGGGTGAAAGAACATTTAAATAAATGTTTTGAATATGCCTTATGAAGATCTCCTCAAATAAATGTGTAAATGTAATTTACACACAAATTACAATTAATGTAGTCTAAAATTCTAGAGATTATTTCATTACTTAGGCTATATATCATCTGTAGAAGTGTTTAGAATTAGATTCCCGCCAGGACAATTAGGAATTTATTTAGTGACGAATACATTAAATAAATTCCTTAGCCCATCCTGGCTAGAAAAAGCTTATAATCTGTAGACAACCCGTCCCAATTAGCAATAGTAGAAAATACCTGACGTTAATAAATAATAACAACAGAATTATACAATTACTAAAAATTGTACTAACGTAAAGTAACCCTGACACCAATGGCAGATTCGTGTTTAGTCAAAACTGTAGTATAATTTCTCAAGGTCTTGTAAAACGCGGTTCTCCATTACAAAAAATTATAAAAAAGATGGTGTCCAATAAAAAAAAATTGAAATTGTCAATAATATCATGAGTCATTATGCAAACACAATATGAGGCACATTATATTAGTTTTCACTTGAATATAGTCTCTTTCACGTCAAATATCACGTATTTTCTTCATATTTGAATTGTTAAATACCTGTAACTAAGATTGAGGAATGGTTATAATAGACATAGACATAAGTGACTAAAGCTTGTCCCTACTATATGGCACAGTCAATTATTGTTAATGTGGGGACAACCTTGCATGGAATATCGGCGATGCACTCCTACTATACATAGATTATGAGGTGAGACCATCGCATACACACAGACGTGCATGAACACACACACAAAGCCTTACTGAATAGGTTCCCTGATCCATCACAGTTTCTATTATTCAATTACGTGTCACAAATACATATCGATTAAGTGTTTAGTTGTGTTCTAATAGCCATTGAAACTATCACTACCGTACATGAAACTCATTTGTATACACAATAACAATACTACAGCAAAACATTAAAGTTCAGGACTTAAAACTGCCGAGCATACAAGGAAGGTAGTTAATGACAGTGTGGCAGTAAGTGACTTTTCGTACGAAAATGATGCTATTGGCCTATTCATTTGTAATAGAGGAAGAGCCTTGTATAAAACGGGGAAATAATGAGGCCATGTAGGGAGAGAAAATGACCCGTGGGTTGTAAAAAACATGCTCGCTATTAGGAGCAATTATGCTCATTGTGGCCATTATAAGGGAGTAAAATTAAGCAGGTAGGTTGTAGCTACTCAGCAGTCTTTAGGGCCGGATCTCAACCCTTTGTCCTTCCATGCGTCGCTACTCTCCCCTATCCTTCTTTTAATAGCTCCCTATTCAATCATCTTCCAATTAGAACATTTTCCACTCTAATGAGTAAAGCATATTGTTCCAAAGGAAACATAATATTACACATATAATATTTATGGTTCAGGGAGAACTACGGCTCCCAAATCAATTTCACTTTTTTTTTTACACCAGGAAATGGAACAAGATAACAAGGGGGGGGGCTAGAGTCTAAATTTCAAAAGTTCACCACACAGGGGCTGCGCACACTAAGCAGATTTCCCTCGTGATGTTTAACAATAGATAAGTCTACATACTGCTAACACAATAGCACTGTCAACATCAAGTGAATAAATGCAAACGATAATAAGAAACCTCCAGACGGAAAGCACCTGAAACGTAAACAAATAGGTGTGCCAACTTCTCACAGAAAAGAAAAACAATTACGAAAATATATCAGAATATAATATATTAATTTTATTGAAAACTATTTACTATATCTAGTACTGTAATTTATAATGGATCAGAATAATTTTTAGCTCAATCAAATTTTAGTAGTCCAAGAAATTAAGAAGAGGGGAGGGATCACGATAACATATTTGTATTTATCTCGTATAATAAAGGTTTCTTGAAAACAATTTATGGCATTTAAGCTTAGAATAATGCGTTTTATTGTGTAACAGAGTATTGTTTATGTGACATGAGTAAGAGAGGGGCTTTGCTGAAGGCTGAAAACGTAATAATGCAAATATCACGGTTAATAATCAAGATTGAGAATAAATGTATAGAACAATATTTATACTAAATATAATTTTCAATAATGTTGGTTCTATACGATTTTTCGATCCGACGTATAGCAACAGAGATATTTCGAATTTTCGAAAATTCTCTCCTTTAAACTCCCCATCCCACTGGTCCGATTTCAGCCATTAACGAAGTTGATCTGTCTTTTTACATAAAACGTTTAAATAACGTGTTTGGTAACGATCATACAAAAATTGCGACCGCTAGTGTTAAAAGACAAATATATATATATAATTTTGAACGGACCTCATTTACGCCATCTCCTGGGCAGGATCGATGGACATGTGAAGAAATGTTTCGAAAATCGCGTCATGAGTCCGACCTCAATAGCTGATTTCCCTTAAGGGAAATCTGATAATACGAAATCAACGATGGTGATGTTTGCTCTAATAACTATTAACAGTGGATGGGTTGTTGATAGGCATAGCTAAACATACAATTTTGAAGGGTACATTATTCTTTCTTTTTTTTTAAATTTAACATGCACTTTATGCAACCAAGCTAATCAGGACACCTCATTTATAGGTTATGATAATTTTCTAGTCACGATACCAATCGGGTTTTTGTCTAGTGCGGCCTTAAATAAAGTGTCGGCATCTAACCTAAAGTTATACGATAAACGAGAACTTTAGAGCTCTCGGCTAGCCGATAATTAACGGTATCCAAGAATAATTAAATTATCCAATGTTCTGTTATAAAATAAAGGTATGCCTATAGCATTTAAAAAAAAAATTATTATTACGTCTCACGGTTTCATTGTATAGTAACACAAACAATAATAAGCACTTCTATGCTCCAGGCATGCGGTAACTATCCGTTTGAGATTGTATATTATTAGGCTAAATTGATGATTAAAGAGTATGTAAACTATTGTACTTTCATACATGTGGCTACTTGTCCTTGCAATGACCGTTCATGGACTATTGAGGCCAAGTATAAAATTGTTATACTTAATTTAACGTTATTGTAGTAACTAATCAAATTGAGATATTGTATATAATTTGAGTAGTATAAGAGTTCAAAAATCTAGGTACATGGCTCAGATGGCCAAATATCAAAATGCGTAAAAATGTATCAAAAACGAAAAATAAAACAGTACCCGAGATACGAAAGGATAACGCTAATATATAGGATTTGCAAGACAAACTACCACATTACAGGGCTTTAATTACACAAGCAAATATGTCTAACCCTGCCCTATACTTTCATTCCGAAATGAAACTTACTTCAAAGTCGACATCGGTTGAAATAATGCGGCAAATATATTATCGTACTATCAATTCAGTAGCTAGAGTATTGCATTAGGGATTTAACATTCGTACAGAATGAGCGACATAGTAGAGCATAAGCAACTTCGCTAGCTCACATAATGAGCGACTTGGAAAGCTTACAGCATAAGTAACTTAGCAAGCGTAGAGCACAAGCAACTTAGCTAGCTCACATCATGAGCGACTTGGGAAGCTTACAGCATAAGTAACTTAGCAAGCGTAGAGCATAAGCAACTTAGCTAGCTCACATCATGAGCGACTTGGGAAGCTTACAGCATAAGTAACTTACCAAACGTAGAGCATAAGCAACTTAGCTAGCTAACATCTTGAGCGACATGGGAAGCTTACAGCATAAGTAACTTAGCAAGCGTAGAGCATAAGCAACTTAGCTAGCTAACATCATGAGCGACATGGGAAGCTTACAGCATAAGTAACTTAGCAAGCATAGAGCATAAGCAACTTAGGTAGCTTACATCTTGAGCGACTTGGGAAGCTTACAGCATAAGTAACTTACCAAACGTAGAGCATAAGCAACTTAGCTAGCTAACATCTTGAGCGACATGGGAAGCTTACAGCATAAGTAACTTACCAAACGTAGAGCATAAGCAACTTAGCTAGCTAACATCTTGAGCGACTTGGGAAGCTTACAGCATAAGTAACTTAGCAAGCATAGGGCATAAGCAACTTAGCTAGCTTACATCTTGAGCGACTTGGGAAGTTTACAGCATAAGTAACTAAGCAAGCGTAGAGCATAAGCAACTTAGCTAGCTTACATCATGAGCGACTTGGGAAGCTTACAGAATAAGTAACTTAGCAAGCGTAGAGCTTAAGCTATTTAGGTAGCTTACATCATTAGCGACTTGGGAAGTTTACAGCATTAAGTAACTTAGCAAGCATAGAGCATAAGCAACTTATCTAGAATACATTATGAGCGACTTGGGAAACTTACAGCATAAGTAACTTAGCAAGCGTAGAGCATAAGCAACTTATCTAGCTCACATCATGAGCGACTTGGAAAGCTTACAGCGTAAGTAACTTAGCAAGCGTAGAGCAGTTTTAGCATAGTGCAGATTTAGCAAGTTTGACTTAGTTAGTTGCTTTACCCACAGCACCACAGTAGCGGAAATATGGACTTAAAATATTCCAGATCTTCATCACCGTTTCTCATACGCAACAGTCAGATACGTTGAAACTTCTAATTAACTTTGTTTCCCTTTAGCAACTAAAGTACTTATACAGACGCTGCACTTGGAACTATTGTTAAAGAGTTCGTATTCTGGCAGGTGGAAGTGACTTCTAATGTAGGTAGGATGAAAGAATTGGCTAAGCTTCCACTATAATAATTTATTAAAACGGCAGAGCGCTTTGTCCAGCTCCAAGAGCCGTCAGGTCAACATCGAAGACCTTCGGGCACTGACGATGATGCACTGCACCGAAAGCGCTCTGCCGTTTTAATAAATTGTTATAATGGAAGCGTAGCCAATTCTTTCATCCTACCTACATTATTGTTAAAGAGATTTTTGACAAGTCTGTTTGACTAGTTTTCACAGGCAATCTGCCGAAATTGTTGTAGTAATTTCGAAATACGACTCCCTCGGTGAAGTATTCCTCTATAAGGAGCCTGGAGTCTCAAGCAGAAATCACGTCCTAGAAGAAAAACTGAGGAACAAGTTTTTAGACAGAAGACAGCGAGCAGCTCTTTATAACCCTAGCTTTGGAGGGAGAGAAATGCCAGGACCAGAAATATGCGAATCAAGAAAACTCATTATATTCCAGACCACATGGCAATACTTGTTCACCTCCTACTAGATATACTCCGCCAGAAAGTTAAACAAGTGTACGTGTTCATGGTCCTCCACGATTCTTAAAGTACTTTGTCACAAATAATGGGAAAATGCCATAAAATTTAATGTTCATTAACTTTGTAATGTGTTTCTTTTATTTAATTATTTAAGCACGATGAGTTATTCAGTCAAATAAATCCCTGTCAGAGGTTGAATCTTTTATTTCAGGAGATAGATCCTGATTTCTCCCCCCCCCCCCCCGCCTACACTTCTCTTCTGTGTAAATCCTAATCAAACTCTATTCAATGAAAGAATTTTCTAATTTTTAGAAAATGTCTGACTTTTAGATTTGATTTCGTTATTAAGAAAATTACTCTTGCACTAGAATACCACACAAATAAAGTCCTCACATATTTTATTTTTCAATCCTCTATTAGTAAGCATACGTAAACAATAATTTTTGGAAAGTCTTGTTTACCAGTATCACATTATTCCGACGAATTAGCCATTTTTTTATAGATCTAAATAAGAAGCAATTTTCCGGCCATGGTTTTTGGCTCACCATTAGACAGCGTTAGCCCTATGTGTTTTAATGCACGCTGTCCCCGTGCAGGGAGCTGAAAAGCATGGGCCATTATTGCATATATGCATATGCATAATAATAAATGTATTACCAAAGTTCAGTAAAGTGTATAACGTACACCCCAAACCATTTCTTACCTTGATAGTTGAGTCCTAAATTACTATTATTCCTACGCCTCATAGGATATGAACAACAAATATGGAATGTGAAAGGACACATTGGAGTGGAAGGAAAAAAATTGCTGCTATCCATTCCAAAGCAGTTTCGAGAAGCCATACACCAATCAGTTACTTTTTGACATCTTCATATTGCATTAAAAATGTGATTCAAAAAGATGCTCTGGCAATTTGGTAGCGAAAATTGACAAATATCGGTCTAAAAAAATTCTTCATTTCCCAAATTAAAATTCGTCATCCACGTCTTTTCAGCAAACATGAAAATGACAAGATTGCCTATGGCGTACAGTTCTAGCTAGGACTTTTCGGACTTAAACTAAATCTCCCTAATTATACTTTTATGCTTAGCTGTGCTCGGTGAGCTAGGCTAAGTTACCTGGCCCAATTTAGCTATTCAAAATTTTTGTATCTCTTATTAAATGGAGACCACTGGTATGGGGAAACCCAAAGGTACAGCGAGGTCAGAGGTGGGGGAAAAAAAAGTACAGTTCTAGCTGAAAAGCACTGATCCAAAATAACACTTGTGACTGTAACAAACAAACATAGTGTAATTAACGATTAGACCCTTTTTAATTCATAATAGAACTTGACCAGTTTGCCAACAGTATTGCTTAATCCATGTTTTCAGTTACGCTTTTCGGCAAAATAAAAAAAAAATATATATATCTTTTCCTAAACTGTTTATTTCGATAAAAAATGCAGAATTGAAATAAAATTATGACAGTATTGATTAATCAATGTTTTTACTTACCATTTAAAACATGATTTAACTTTTTTTTTATTTTTGCTTTATCTTTAATAGAGGCTTAATGTTTATACATTTCTTTTTATTTTAATAACTTTTTTTTCTTTACATTCTTAAAAATATTATTAATGGTTATATTCATGTATTATATTGTATATATATTTGTCTGTAAGATAGATACTGGGGCTTCTATGAAATTAAGGTAAAGCAAAATAAGGCCAACACAAGGGAACTTGACGGCTAAAGCTAATGAATTCTCTCTCGGGAAGGTTACTGGAAAGGGAAAAATGAGAACCTTATTCAAAGCCCTACTCATCTCATATTAACGATAAACAAGTATATCATCATAAAAGCTCTTGCTCCCAGCTTAAATACCATGCATTGTTTTCATTAGACCTTAACTCTGTAATTTATTTATTTATTGCTTTTATTTATCGTTGGCCCAATATCTAAGCCCATTAGCAACGTTAGTCAGTTATGTTGTATTTTGTCGTTCAGAATATATTTTAGATTAAAAAGGGTAAAAAGTTAGTCGGCCAAGCTTATACAGATGTGTTTTATTCTGTGTACGCCTCTTGCTGTTCATATATGGTTATGGTTGAATGTGTGTATTGTAAAATGGCTATATAGGAGGTTTTACTTGAAATAAAACGGTAGCTGCGTATGCCCTATTGTTTGCCAGAAACAGTCCTTTCAGGATTTGTGTGCTTCCCACTGCAAATTTTTGCAAAATGTGTATGATTTGATGGACCATTTATAATAATAACCTATATTTTTAGGTTTATTTTTATAATAACATTTTTGTCTAGTTATTGTCTGTTTGTTGATTAAGCCGTACGATGTAATTAAATTATTAGTTATTGATGAAAGATCATGTGCAGCTTTTTATGCAGTAAAGTCATCAAGTTAATTCCTATTTAACCCGTGTGAAGGTATCCATCAGTTTTCCTGGCTATTATCAAGTGCAGTTGAGCAAGTAGAGTTGTGTCTTGAATGTATAAGTGAAATGTCAGCCTATTTCTTTTGTACCGCTAGAATGGCACCTGGGAATT
Organism: Riptortus pedestris; assembly: GCA_019009955.1. NCBI lineage: Eukaryota > Metazoa > Arthropoda > Insecta > Hemiptera > Alydidae > Riptortus > Riptortus pedestris. The sequence continues at coordinate 154,076,826 of CM032228.1, read as the reverse complement.
GTAGAAAATAATAATGTTATCAACACCTTCATTTTCGGCTAATTTCACTCCGAACGAACAATCGAGCTGTGAAGACTGGAGTTTCTTCTCTGGTATACTAGGAGTACGTAGCATCTTCAATGACGACTAAACTTTGGACCGCCACGTATTATATTTATCTGTTTAACTCTACTGTATGAGTGAGATTAATATATGAATGTGATATGTGCCATTATCATTGAAGAACATGATGTAGAGGTCTCAAGTTCCATTTGACCTATAAGAACTCAACATGAAATCATTTCATGAAGAGCTGAAGATTAATGGCGTAAATGGAGGCAGAATGTAGAATATTACATAATAACACTCTTCCTGTATTAGTCTACCAATCCTGGGCACCAGTAGATGCTCCATATTATGTTACAAACCACACCCTCCATAAAAATCTCAATATCCCATTTTTAAAGGACCTAATGCCCCTAAGATTCAAAACATTCCACAGTAGGTTATCCAACCATCCTAATCCAGAAGTCCTGGCCCTTTCTAGTACCACTCATCCCTATTTCCCTCCACGGCGCCTCAAGAGACAATAGCCCAGAGATCTATAAGTGTATAGTGAAGTGATAGCAGTGGCTATTTTCTTATCAAGTGCCATTCCTCCTTAGCTCTTGGCTTCCTTGCCAGGCAGGGAGAGGCTGCTCCTCTCATTGTGGTGAAGGGGTGTAGCTTCTGTCGAGAGTGATGGAGGACGATTGAACAAAATGCATTTAAATGCAGACCATAATATTCTTAATAAAATACAATAATCTTAAAAAATCCTGTATTAGACAAGTTTATGTGTAGTAAGATTTCTGCTAACAATTTGATTTTTGCACAAGTGTGGTGAAACATGTAGCGCTCTGCGGAAACGAGTCACATGTGATCCAACATGCATTTTGAATACTCACTCTTCGTGTATATAATTTCTATTAATAGGAAATATCTATCATCTGAATCGGTTTCTACCGACAGTAGAAGTGGATTTAGAATTAGATCTTCTGCTAGTTAGATTTAGTTTGAAATACCATATAATCTGACGAATTAAAAACATTCACGTTCTATTGACTTGTCTATGAGTTAGAAATATCTCTCACAGATAAATAACGGGGGGGGGGGGTTGTTAGTTTAATATTACTTCCGATAATGAGACATTAACAGAAAATTTTGTTTTAAATAGATATTGCCATGAACATGATAGACTCAAACCCCAGACCAAACATCTTAAGGAATAGTATTTTCGTTTTCCAGCACAGACACTGGCTTAGACAAAAGGCACTGACTTAGACAACAGGAACTGATTTAATTTAACATTAATGAAAGCATTCAATTAGATTTTCAAACATTACATTAGGTTTATTAAAAGTGTCACTTCACTAAAGAGCAAAGAGCACTACGTTGATAAAATATAAGGAAACTTGCAGGCACTGCTAGACAATGAGAAGCACACTTTATTTATTTTTCAGGGTTAAACAATGAAACAATGAAAAAATTTTCCATGATAAATGAACTGAACTTATAACTGAAACAAATAATTTAGAATAATTTAGAAATAAGGCAAAAGCATGAATTAGAATTATTATAAAATATAAATATTCGGAACTGAACCAAACTTAAGCGTTGGGTGTAAATGACCTCTTAAATATAATTTTATCTCCTTCATAAATCTTCGGTTACCTCCTTTCTTCCAAAGGAGTGCCTTTTTGAAAGGAGCTGACAGCTCTAAACAGACCAGACTCTCCGAAAGTGCCACAGTTATAACTGTGATTGAAGTGAATTAACAATGTTCCTGTCGTTATAAATCAATATTTCTTTGGGAATAAATGTATTGGTTAAAACATTACATTTATAAGTTATTTTTGTTCCTGAATTGGCACAAAAAATTAAAAGTCAATTGCCATCCTTTTCAAGCAAGAAATAAATTCTTATACGCTTGACTTTGTAAAGCACTTTAATTCCCACGGCAAATGCCAAATTTTAAATCAATGCATTATGCAAGAATCTTGACCCGTTCGGTACTTCTGTATTATTTACAGTACTTATCTAGAGAATATTTGATAGACTACCAGTTATTTGCTAGTTATTTACCAAAAATCTAATTGTATGCTCGAATGTCGTAAGTCAAAGTAATGGTCCCCAGTGTCTACACAGCATCGTGTATCAATCAAGTGGCTACTATAATAAAATCGTTGTCGCAGTTTACATTAGTTTAGAATACCACTGTGTTCCCGAAAAGTTTTCATTGAATCAAAATCCGTTTAACAGACTTTGGTACATCATGGGCTCTTTTATAGTACAAAAAAGACACTTTTGTACAAGAAAAGCATGCAAGGGACTACTTACTTATTAAATGCTCATGGTTAGTTTTATTTCAATATAAATTCTTTCATTTTTAAAAGTAATTAAGCAGATATATAAGGTTAGATCAATGGCGCCTAAATTGGCAGCAAAGTCCAAATTTAAAATGAGTAACAAAGCCCCTAATATTACAATACATTCTAACTGAAATATAAACAATGTGTCTATAACATAACTGTATGGTATTATAGCCTTCTGTATGATATGAGCCCAGATTCATAAGCAGATTGGCAACTCCCGAAAGCACCAGTACACAAGTTAAAAAAAAGTCCGTCACGCAGGGGCTGCGTAAACTAAGCAGATTTCCCCCCTGAAGTTTTACAATAGAGAAATCTGCATACTGGTAACACAATACAACCGTGATTAGATATAGAGAAATCTTTCAGTTAATTAAAATAAATTCCCAACTGAAATGGCTTCTGAATTGTATGAATAATTTATATTTTAATAACTCAAATTTCAGTAGTCCAAGAACTAAAGAAGGGGGGGGGGGTGGCGGATGAACAAAACGTATTTGCATAAATATCACAAAGTAAGGAAGGTAAGGTAAGGTTAAAAACGCCAGGTTAGAAGAAGCTCCGCCTGAGCCGAGAAATGACGAAGATTGCCGACATAATCCAAACTATACCCCACCACAGACTTCATAAAAATGCAAATATCTCGGTTAATATTAAAGATAGAGAATAAATGTATATAACAATATTTATAGTAAATTTAATTTGCAATAAGATTGATTCTAAACAATTTTTGGATCCGATGCATAATAACGGAGATATTTTGAATTTTCGAAAATCCCCCCTCTAAACCCCCCCTCCCTCTGGTCCGATTTCAGCCATTAACGAACTTGATCTGTCTTTTTACATAAAACGGTTAAATATCGAGTTTCGTAACGATAAAACAAAAATTGCGACCGCTAGAGCGTTAACAGACAAATATATATATATATAGATATATATATATACCAGCAAAGGTACCCGGCTTCGCCCGGGAATTCATTTGAGGCTGAATGGTGATGGTATATTTTTGGCAAGGCTTTACTTTCCACAATATTTTTTTTATTTCCCTGTCCCAGTGTTTAGAATTTATATAAAATTATTTGTTATTTAAGACTTCATTGTCCTCAATATTTTTATATTTCCCGTCCTCTGTGTATGTAGTTTTTTTTTATAAAGTGATGGACCATATAATTCATAATCCTAGAATGTATTCTATCTTCCAAACCACGTATGAATAAGTTCCTTTCCCTTCATGCGGTACAATGTCCAACGGTGACAGCTGTTTTAGGTACGTCATAGCCTCTGTTAAAACACTCTTTCATAAGTCTCGATTGTAAACTGTGTATTCATATTGGTTTTCAGTAAAGTATATCATAATACATTAACGGAGCAGAGTTAATAAATACCAGAAATACCTGAGTGCACCTCCCTAGCGTTTATTCTAGTAAATTATTTATTTATGATAATTAAAGAAATTCACATTCCTGAGAATAATAATACATTGCTATAAGCATCAATTAACATGTAAACATAGACCAATATGAGGTCGGAAGGGAAGCGGCAGAACTAATAGGACAAAGGAAGTAGCTCGACACTTACATAGCCTCAGTGCTGCCAACCTGCAATGCATTTTGGATAGCTATCCTCTATACATTCAAATATATTAAAAAATCATATTACATTATCTTCACAATTCTAAAACTGTTTCAAATATTTTTCACGTTTTAATTAAATAATGTATTAAATACACTTAGAGAAGGGTGGGGACAGTATACCTTATTTGGTGCAAACTGTTACTGGCGTTAAAAAATAACATAGTTTTGAATTATTAAGGATAAAATTCTAACATGGATTTGAATTAACTTATCCAGGTAAGATACCTGGGTGGTTCATATTGGAATGTATTGTTGAGCATATCAATATTTCTAAGCAAATTACTTGCTTCATACCTTATTTTACAAAAAAAAATAATTATAAAACAAAATTTACACTAATTAAAAAAGTAAACAACTTATGTTATGTGCACAATTGCCAAAAACCAATTAAGACGATGAAATATCGCGAATTTTTATTTCAGGCCTCCCGCATAACCCCCATTCCCCTTGGAACCTAAAATTTTTAGTATTTTTAGCGTATATCTCGTTTATACTTTGTTATAAAAGAAAAGTGTGATAACAAAAGTTACTCTAAATAACAAAATAAACAACTTTTGTTATGTTCATATTTGCCAATAAACCAATTCGAAACGAAATATCGCTATTTTTAATTTTGGCATACGTCATAACCCCCACTCTTGCCCGTCCCTAGAAATGTTGGTATGGCTTGTTATAATGAAAGCGTTAGTGCTATTACATATGCCGAGTTTTATTTATTTTGGTTGGATCTTTTGTCCCAAATAAAATTGTTCACTTCCGCTATAGGTTTTAGCGTATATCTCGTTTATAATTTGGTATACGAAAAAAGTGTATATAACAAAAGTTACTCTAAATAACAAAATAAACAACTTTTGTTATGTTCATATTTGCCGAAAAACTAATAGGAAACGAAATATCGCTATTTTTAATTTCTGGCTTCCCTTATAACCCCCACTCCTGTTCGTCTCAGAGAATTTGAATATAGCCTAAAGTCTAAGTTGGGTTATTGGTAATATACATACCAAGTTTCATAAAATTCGGTTCAGCCGTTTTTGCGTGAAAAGGTAACAAACAAACAAACAAACAAACAAACAAACAGACACCAAAGAAACAAAATGCAGTTATGGTGTCTATGACATGTGAAACGAAAAGTTATCGTGAAATTTCGGGAAAAAAATCAATGTACAGACAGAGGGTACAATTTTATATATATATATATATATATAATTTTGAACGGACCTCATTTTCGTCATCTCCTGGGTAGGATCGATGGACATTTGAAGAAAATTTTCGAAAATCGCGTCATGAGTACGACCTCAATAGCTGATTTCCCTTAAGGGAAATCTGCTAAAAGTACTAAGCAAGCTGAGTTATAGATCCTGATCCTTTTAATTATAATTACGAAGAGTGAGGACTGATTTATTCAATCCAGGAAGTTTAGTATTGATGATCTAAAAGGATATTTTCATATTTAAATTAAATATCATATTATACCGACTCAAATATTTAACTTACATTTAATGGGAGAAGGTGAGGTTTGAAACAAACGAATTTAAAGGGCGGGGAATGCAGGACAGCTGACTCAGTATAACCTCCGACCGGACCTGGACCTGGTGACAATAGAGTAGTTAACCGTAGTGTTTGATGGTAGATTGTGTTTGCAAAGGCAACTCGGAGCAATTGCAATCCGTTGGGTTGACCAATTACTCCAACCACCTCTACAAACATCTATTCTCAGGGAACAAGTCTCTACCCTCAGGACAACTGACTCAAAAAAAAACAAAATAACTTCAATATCCACTAGAGATACTTTTCATTCCTTTGGATCATTATTATATAGATAATTATACATCTGCAAAGTGGATCATCAAAACTATAACGGGAAAATCAATGTAGGACTTAAATGGTGACTATTCATAGATATAAAAAAGTCCGCCACGCAGGGGGTGTGCAAACTAAGCAGATTTCCCTCGTGATATTTAACAATAGATGAATCTACATATTGATGACACAATAGCACCGTCAACATCAAATGAATAAATACAAACAATAATAAGAAACCTCCAGACGGGAAGCACCTGAAACGTAAACAAACAGGAGTGCCAACTTCTCACAGGAAAGAAAAACATTAACGGAAATATATCAGAATATAACAAAGCTGAAAACTGAAAAATTCAAATATCTCGGTCAATATTCAAGATAGAGAATAAATGTATATAACAATATTTATAGTACATTTAATTTGCAATGTTCTATACAATGTTTAGATCCGACGCATGGTAACTGAGATATTTCGAATTTTCGGAAATCCCCCATCTAACCCCACCCTCTCCCACTGGTCCGATTTCAGCCATTAACGAACTTGACCTGTCCTTTTACATAAAACGTTTAAATATCAAGTTTTGTTACGATCTAACAAAAATTGCAAACGCTAGAGCGTTAACAGACATATATATATATATCATTTTCGGCATCTCCATGGTTGGATCGATGGACATTTGAAGAAATTTTTTTCGAAAATCGCGTCATGAGTACGATCTCAATAGCTGATTTCCCTTAAGCGAAATCTGCTAAAAGTAATTTAACATTTAATAAAAGTAAGTTTATACATATATGAAAGCTAATTTTATGTCTAATAAATAATGTACTTTTCAAAAGCCAGAGTGGATTTAGTTAAGAAGTTATTTATCATAATGTCTTTACATTTGAAACATTACTTTCAGACACTGAATCATGAGAACGAGCTGAATGGCCAATTTGCTAGGGAAAATTTGCAAAAATGGAAGCCATTAAGAATATGAAGATACAGTGGAATGATACTGCCGGATAAAACAAATAGCACTACAAGGCAGAAAGAAAAAAAAACTCATTTCCGGCCTAAGATATAAATTAAGGATGAAAGATAAGAATGGCAGCAGTAGGAATATTGCCGGCAGCACGGGGGACAAAAATGGCACATGTGAAGTGAGAGGAAATGTGTAGGTTTCCTGGCTATCAAGCAAGATTTACAAGATACTTTTTTACTGAAGCCAGGGTTCTGCATATTAGGTTATTAATTGTAGAGTTAAAGTTAGTCTCGATTTGTTTTTTTTTTTCAAGTATGAAAAAGGTATCCTACCGCGAAATAACCATAACAAATATTTTTTTTTGAAACAATACTTAAAAAAACAATCGAAAGTAGAAATATAAATTTTCCTAAAATGTAAGGAATATAAAATATTTTACTGGATGTTGTAAAACTTTTATATAAATCGGTTTATGGTAACAAATCCAAGAATAGTAGCACAAAAATGGTGTGCGCTTAAAGGGCGGTATAGTCGGACACCGGAATTGGAGTGTGTGTTTATCACAGAATCAATTTGGAACAAGTTTGACTTAGGAACGTCCACCACGCAAGGCTTGGTAAAGAAATTAAGCAGATTTCTCTTGTACTAGAATCACACAATACTGATTTCATCTAACCATATATTCTCTATTTTCTAATTAAAACCCCGATCAATATTATTTTATTATTAAAATTTTAACAAAGCTAAATTTTACAAATGCACAAAATAAATAGAACCATGCCGCTAGAATGGCGATTTATCTTTTAACATGTTTGAATATAATTTTACAAAATTAAGTATATATTAAAACTTTTACAAAGCTAAATTTTACAAATGTACTAAATAAATAGAATCGACAAAACTAAATATAAATTGTTAGTACATTTTCCACATGAGGAAAAACCAGGGAAAAAAAATCTAAATGAATAACCCAAAAATAAATAAACTGGAAGGAGGCAAAACTTATATTCCATGTACAGTACTTGTGTGTGTATATATATATATATATATATATATATATATATATATATATATATAACTTTCATAATGGTAAATAATATCTGTTATATTTCATCAAATAATCCATTATTTCTTAAATACTTAAAAATATCATATATAAATTAGCCACTGTCGGCTAGTAGTTCGCATACATTTGTGGGCCATGGCTACGTTTTTACTTGTGTGCAATCAGTTAGTATGTGTTTTACAGTCAGCGTTCTGTTGCAGATCAATAGAAGTGTGCCTTTACTGAAATATGAAAACAAGAGAGAATGAAAAAATATTTGAGCTACGTAAAATTTATAGAACAACCATTGCATCTATATTTTAACATGCTTGATTCAATAACTTTGTTCAATACGACTTAGAACAAGGGAGATATTTTGAATTTTCGAATTCCCCCTCACGTCCCGTAATCCCTGTCCGATTTCAGGCGTTAATGATTATGACTTAGGTGTTGTATGGAAAGGATAAATATAGAGTATGGTGTGGCTTAAATAAATATTTCTGACTTAAGATAATAATCTGAGATAAGATAATTGATGACGTCATCAAATAACGGATGTATCTCACACAGTAAAAGTTGAATTAAAACAATATTTGGTATTTAAGCTCCATATTATTAATTATGACATTAGTATTAGCTAAAGGTTGAAAACTCTGTTAATATTAAAGACAAAATGTCCATTATAAGATTTGTAGAACAATAAATTTGTAATCTCTCTCTCCCTCCCTCACCCCACCCTAGACTGCTTTCATAGTTCCAATGTCATGATAAACTGAAATCTATTCAAAGTGAATGACTAAATGAAGATAAAACAAAACTGAAAGTCTCATTAATTATTTCAAGCGAACAGTATTGCTGAAAATAATGCCAAAATACATCCCAGACTCAACAGAGGAACCCTAATTTAAAATGTAATTATGTATTAACATGAAAAGACGCCATCTAATTTAAAATCATTCTGAAAGCAATTCGTTTTCAATTAATGATCTCAATAATGAAGTCCCAAGAAGACGCAATTAGTAATAATTAATTTCCTTGAAATATATGGCTGATCTCATTTGAGAACAGAATAAAACTTTTCAATTGTCTTATTCCGCTGAAACCAAAGATGGAAAACGACTCACTTATAGCCTAGTGGTCACTGAAAGGGCACTACCATCAACATTGGACAATTTTTCAAGAGATTCAACCTTCGTTACCTAAGCCTACCTCCTTTCCTACTTACTCCTTGTACACTTTATAGGATCTTCTTGTACAGTGGCAGGTTCTATTCTTTCAAAGTGTCCCAGCCATCCCAATCATTCCTTTTTCATAGCAGAGTTGATGTCAGGATCGCTGTACGATTCAATTAGTTTTCATCTGTGCTGGTTTTAAATGTTTGAAACGTCTCCTTTCTCTGAGCTTCAGCACCCTCCTGCATTCTTACAAATTTTTCTAAAGCATTAAAATACTATAGACACATTTTTTGTTTCTTGTTTTTAGTTATATAGATCTATAAAGTTTATAACTATTAATGAAGTAATAAAAGTGGTTAATTCACTTTAATAGAACATTCTGAAGCTCTAATTAAACGACGCACTCATAACTAATTCTCATTACTGAATTTTAAATCCCTTTTGAGTATTTTGAAAAACAAAAATAATAAGGAACCATATTGCATATTACTAGTATAAGTTTATATAAATATTTTCTTAAAGTACTTAATATGTATGATTAGGACAACATAACAAAGTAAAAGAAAAAGTTTTTTAAATTATAACAGTTAAAATATGAAAGATAATAGAATTAAAAGAAGAAAGACAGAAGATGATTAAAATATAGAGCTTCTGATTTGGGAAATACAAAGATTCTAGATAAGATGCATTTCAGCGGATTTCATTTTCGTCATCTAGGTTGTATCCGATAACAATTTGAAGACTTTCTCGAAAATCTCGTCATGAATACAATCTCTCCCCTTAAGGTCAATTTGCCAAAAGTTAAATTAACCTAATAAATACGTGTAGGAAATAGTTAAGAACTGGTATATTGATCTATTGAGGTAAAGGTTTTGGTCCACCTTGAATGTGCAGTGCAAGGCGTGGCCTAGGAAATATCCCTAGACGGTGTTTAAGGCTGCATGCATGCAGCTTGCATTGGCCTGCATCAAGGTCGTTTAGTAGTTCTACTTGATCTTGAAGTGTCTAGTAACGGATCCCCTGCTAACACCCACTCTTGACTCTTTATTCTTAGCAAATGCCTTGAACCGTTCAATTGTTAACGGTTACTTCATTTGCAGTAGTTTCAGTTCACATATCCAACTAACCTTGGATGGCGTCCGTTTTAAAACGCCAGTAGGTTAATCATTTGTTCTGTTACATTAGCTCCTTGTTAATTTAGTTAATCGGCACAGGTTATCTACAATTTGTCTACTTTGTAGTTAATAGATATCCATTTGCCAAGAGTGAATCGAACCAACTAGTGCAGATTTATCAACTGTCTTAAGGCCAACGATTTAACCCGCCTTGTTAAGCCTAGCCGAATAAATATCTAATTTTTCTTTTATTATGAAAGATAATATATCGGGGCCACTGATACAATAACCAAGGTTTTCAAATGAAAATAAGGGAATTTTTTTACAATATGATCCTAAATGTTATTTCATTTTTATCGTAGACCGAATAATTGTCGTAGAGAATACCTAGTTTCCCTATAGGTTGTTTCAAAACCAGAGGCAAACTAACACCGTGTCATAATAATATTATCCTGTTGTAAAATAAAATCATGTTGTATATGACCTTTCATCATAGACTTCCAATGACGAAACAAAATGTAAAATGAATATAGGGAGATACGCAGTAGGCGTGAATTTTCTTTGAATTTCATAAAAAACGTGTAATCCTATCGTGTTTTCCTATTGAATTAAATCATCTGTTTACATAACTGTACTATATTTGTTCTTATTTATTAACGTCCGCTTTTATGCTACAATGGCTAATTGGGACGGGTTATTTACAAGTGCAGTCCTTTCCAAGGATTGGTCTAAGGATTTTATTTACTGAGCTCATCACTAAATAAATTCCTATTGTCCACATGAGATTTGAACCAAGAACTGTAGGATTACCAAGTATATTAAGACGAGTGCCTAGTCTTGCATGAAATTACAAGAATTAATCTATCATAGTTTTAAGAATTACACAATCTCTTGTTTCTTCTCATTGATCTTGGCCGCAGTACTTCAACTCATGTAGTAAGTGTACCGGTTTTATTTTTATCAAAACGTTAGGAATGAACGACGGAAAACTATTTTTGTCCAGTGCTGAACTTCCATACTCGAAATATATTATTATTCCTGAGCGAAGTAATGCAGTCATTCGCTTAGGGTATCGGCACTCCTATTAGACACAGTACAGAGTAAACACGGTTTCTGAACTCCTCTATGGCACAGTACAGAGTAAACACGGTTTCTGAACTCCTCTATGGCACAGTACAGAGTAAACACTGTTTCAGAACCCCTCTATGGCACAGTACAGAGTAAACACGGTTTCTTAACTCCTCTATGGCACAGTACAGAGTAAACACTGTTTCAGAACCCCTCTATGGCACAGTACAGAGTAAACACGGTTTCTGAACTCCTCTATGGCACAGTACAGAGTAAACACTGTTTCAGAACCCCTCTATGGCACAGTACAGAGTAAACACTGTTTCAGAACTCCTCTATGGCACAGTACAGAGTAAACACGGTTTCAGAACCCCTCTATGGCACAGTACAGAGTAAACACTGTTTCAGAACCCATCTATGGCACAGTACAGAGTAAACACGGTTTCAGAACTCCTCTATGGCACAGTACAGAGTAAACACTGTTTCAGAACCCATCTATGGCACAGTACAGAGTAAACACTGTTTCAGAACCCATCTATGGCACAGTACAGAGTAAACACTGTTTCAGAACCCCTCTATGGCACAGTACAGAGTAAACACGGTTTCTTAACTCCTCTATGGCACAGTACAGAGTAAACACTGTTTCAGAACCCCTCTATGGCACAGTACAGAGTAAACACGGTTTCAGAACCCCTCTATGGCACAGTACAGAGTAAACACTGTTTCAGAACCCCTCTATGGCTCAGTACAGAGTAAACACTGTTTCTACACTTCTATTAGGCACATTATAATGTAAGCAGGGTTTCCCCCTCCTATTAGGCACAATATAACGTAAACACGGTTTCTGCGCCCTTTTAGGCACAGTACAAGTTATAAAGTAAGCACGGATTCTTGAGCCCTATTAGACACAGTATAAAGTAGTCCCAGTTTTTGCACTTTGGATTTTCAATAACGTTACTTGAATATTACTCACGTGAGGAATTCTTACAACGTGTAGCATTTATGGAGCACATTCCTAAATCTTTCTTGGGACTATAATGTTGTATTGAGTATAACATGAAGTTTTAGTTGTACATATTCAAAAAGTTTCTTACAGCCACACATTTGGGTCTTCCGTATGTGGGTCAAAAAGGATTTCTTGCAGGAGAGACAACAGATCAAAAAATAGTAATTCATGAATATTAATTGAACAATGTATTTAATTATTAAATCCCTCTTACTAATAACTTATCTTCATAGCTGATGAAACCGCCTCCTGTATTTATCAAAGTTAGTAACAGAAGATATTTTAAAAATCCAAGATGAACAATAATATAATAATAATTATAATAATAATAATATAAAATAATTAAATAATTCGTAAATTGTCAATAATTTAAACTGAGGACTCACTTTATTATTTCTAAGAAAATATAAAAAAAACCCGTTTAGTTAGTCGTTGTAAGCCAAATATTCAATGTTCTATTTATTAAAAAAAAAATAATGATAACAATCTGATCAACATACATTCATTCAATGGTCGGTTGATATTTAGAATTTGAAATATTAATATAAACCATTTCTCAGAATAAAAATCCCATTATTTATTGAAAATATATTCTTCTGCCTCCAGATGGAGGAAAAACAGTTTGTTTGCAGCTTTGATTTTTTATCCATTTACTAATATGTAAAATATATATTCTTTGTGATCATTCATAGAAGGAGAATTTTCCTTGTATGGAGTGGGTTCTAAAAAAAGAAATTCTAAGATCAAGAGTTTGGTTCCTTTGAGAACAGGATACAATATTCCAAGAGAAACAAATATAAAAAAAACAAGTAAAAAGAGTCGTATGAGAGCTTTTGTGAGAGCTTATTAAAACTTATACACAAGAGAAAATAAACATATAAATAATAAAGCCTTCTTTTATAATAGGATTAATACTGATTAGTAAATAATACTTAATTAATCCGCTGAAGTACTAATTAATTAGCGAAAGAATTAAAAAAAAAAAAAAAATAAGAATTCAAAAGGAAAATAGGGTGGGAAGGGTGTAGTAGATAAATCTCTTTACCGACCAACTAGAGCTGGCGGGTTTAAGGCCGGTGGTTGCAAACCACCTTTTCATTCAGCTGTGCTACTATTGATCAGAATTGGGCTTCTATCGGCTAACCTGTCTTTACCTGTGGCAATCGAGTAGCTTCTTGGAAATACGTAGATTTGGTCTCTAATGCTACCAAAATACGGCAGGGAATGCATCAACCTGATCATCAGACTGTCCCATGCTCTGTGATAGGCCTAAACCCTTTTATCAGCTCTTAAGACCAATGATTAACATAGCCAGAAAACATTTCGCTTTGCATGATATCTTCAATAATGAATGAACATCAGCTTAAGCTAACGAAATATACTCCAAGTCTCTTGATAGCGTAAGTTAAAAGGCTCAAGAGTTCTTCGAAACTCCATATATATCTATATCTATATATATATATAAAATTGTAACCTCTGTCTGTACATTGATTTTTTTCGCGAAATTTCACGATAACTTTTCGTTTCACATGTCATAGACACCATAACTGCATTTTGTTTCTTTGGTGTCTGTTTGTTTGTTTGTTTGTTTGTTTATTTGTTTGTTTGTTTGTTACCTTTTCACGCATAAACGGCTTAACCGAATTTTATGAAACTTGGTATGTATATTACCCTTTAATGTGTTTAAAACATCAATTAATTTACAAAAAACGAAAGTATTTAAACATACATAATTAGAATTGAAAATAGAATCTGAATATAATGTAATGTTAGCGGAATTGAGAGTTAGCCGTTAGTCATGTTCTGTTGGTTAACCTGGAGCGTCAGGGACGGGTGGGGAGACCTTCCTGTAATCTAGAACCTTTCTCACTCCCTCTTTCTTTCCTCAGTTGTTTTACTCACTTTTTTAGTATGCCGTATTATAAACGAGATATACGCTAAAACCTATAGCGGAAGTGAACAATTTTATTTGGGACAAAAGACCCAGCCGAAATAAATAAAACTCGGTTTGTGTATTAGCACTAACTCTTTCCTTATAACAAGCCATACTAACATTTCTAGGGACGGGCAGGAGTGGGGGTTATAAGGGAGGCCTGAAATTAATAATGGTGATATTTCGTTTCACCACAATATTTTGTGCTTAATAACTGAGATCTATGCATAATGCACAGGAGACGGGAAATATGACAATTTGGAGGACAGTGAAGACTTACATAAAAAGTTAATTTTATTATTAACAAATGCCAACAACGGGTGTTAATCCTAAATAGTGGGACGGGTAAAGGTGAAAATATTGTGCAAACTAAAGCCTTGCCAAAAAAATACCATCACCATTCAGCCTCAAATGAATTCCCGAGCGAAGCCGGGTATCTGAGCTAGTATATATATAAAATTGTAACCTCTGTCTGTACATAGATTTTTTTCGCGAAATTTCACGATAACTTTTCGTTTCACATGTCACAGACACCATAACTGCATTTTGTTTCTTTGGTGTCTGTTTGTTTGTTTGTTTGTTTATTTGTTTGTTTGTTTGTTTGTTACCTTTTCACGCATAAACGGCTGAACCGAATTTTATGAAACTTGGTATGTATATTACTACTAACCCAACTTAGACTTTAGGCTATATTAATTTTCTCTGAGGCGAACAGGAGTGGGGGTTATAAGGGAAGCCTGAAATTAAAAATAGCGATATTTCGTTTTCTATTGGTTTTTCGGCAAATATGCACATAACAAAAGTTGTTTATTTTGTTATTTAGAGTAACTTTTGTTATATACACTTTTGTCGTATACCGAAGTTTAAATGCGTTATACGCTAAAAATTATAGCGGGAGTCAACAATATTATTTGCCAAAAAAGACTCAACCGAACTAAATAAAACTCGGTATGTGTATTAGCAGTGAAGCCTTCATTATAATAAGCCATACCAACATTTCTATGGACGGGCAGGAGTGGGGGTTATAAGGGAAGCCTGAAATTAAAAATAACGATATTTCGTTTCCTATTGGTTTTTCCGCAAATATAAACATAACAAAAGTTGTTTATTTTGTTATTTGGAGTAACTTTTGTTATATACACTTTTGTCGTATACCTAAGTATAAATGAGTTATACGTTAAAACTTTAGCGGGAGCCAACAATGTTATTGGGCACTAACGGCTGAACCGAACTTAACAAAGCTCGGTATGTCAATTAGCATTAATTCTTCCATAATTATAAGTTATATTAAAATATTTAGGTTCGAACGGGAGGGGGGGTTATAAGGGAGGCCTGAAATAAAAATTCACCATATTTACATGTATAAGAGACGGGAAATATAAAAATATCGAAGACTGTGAAGCCTTATCGAACAAATAATTCTATTAGCAAATCCACGGCAAAGACGGGTATCAATCCTAAACACTGGGACGGGTAAATGTCAAAATATTGTGCAATGTAAAGCCTGCTAAAAAATTCCATCATCATTCAGCCTCAAATGAATTCCCGGGCGAAGCCGGGTATCTGAGCTAGTATATATATATATATATATATATATATATATATATATATATATATATTTTAGCATGACGAAAATGTATAAAACAAAAGTTGTTGCAAATATAATTTCTTGTTATTTGTGTTATATAAAAAACATAAATATCTTTGTCTGGTGTAAGCTTTGCGAGATATCAATAATTAATTATTTTGATTTACCCAAAACCCTCACCCCAATTATTATTATAATTGGGACAGCTCGAAGTTTCTTTTCTTAAAAAACGATAATATGTGAACGTAAATGAAGAACAGTATA
This sequence comes from Riptortus pedestris, assembly GCA_019009955.1. Taxonomy (NCBI): domain Eukaryota; kingdom Metazoa; phylum Arthropoda; class Insecta; order Hemiptera; family Alydidae; genus Riptortus; species Riptortus pedestris. Next base: position 154,060,843 of record CM032228.1, on the reverse strand, counting down.
ATCTACAGACAAGAGCGTATAATCTATCTATCAAACTGTCTTTAGAAATCCGTATATTCATATGTAGAAGACACGCACCAGCACCTAGTGAAAAGGGAAGAACCTCCAACCTGCATTGCTTGTGGAGTAGACCTAACAGTTACACACTTAGTAACAGAGTGTAGAATGTATGAGGACATCAGAAAGTCCCTTGGTGTGTCAGAAGTACTATCCGAAATACTACTCTATAAAAAACTGTTAAAATTTGTAATATTATTAGTTTAAATAAAGAGATATAATAATGTAGAAATAATATACGACTTCAACAAATGGGCACACAAATCAGTGAGATAAGTATTTATACATCAAATTGATAATAACAAAATATTGCTGTGTTTTTTTGTTGTTTGTCACAGAATCGGGGATAGAGAAATATAGGAGAGATGCAACGTAGGCGAGGATGGCGGAGGGCTGAGAAGTGGATGGGATATCTGAAGAAAGGGACAACTGTACAAAAGGAAGGAAAATGAAAATCGAATTTCGACCACCTAAGCCCAAATAACTCACCCAAGTTCAGTGCCTATTTACAATAAAATAAAGAAAGAAAGAAAGGTAGAGGTCAAATATTTAAATAAAAACTCATTTAATGAGATTCTCAAAAAAAATCCATAGAATTGTTCTAAAATTGTAAAATATGACTAAAATATTTGTCTAACAATGGAGTAAAAAAAACAACTGCTAAATCAAATTCAAAAATAACTTACTTAATAGAATCCCGTTAATACAATAGAAGTACCACCAGTATCAAGAATACTAGGACTATAATAAATTTCTGTTCGAACTAATTCAAATATTATTTAATTCCTAAATATTGATAACATACGTCATGCCAATACCATGTAATGCACTATTTCACAATAGGTTTATTCGAAACAAATATCAAACAACCACCTAAGCACAATTTCACAATAAGCTTATTCGAAAAAAATAATAAGAGGCAAAGCAGAGGTCGAGATAAGTAGTGGTTTCAAGGCTAATACATGGTATATAAGACCAAGGAAAGGCTTGGCTAGCACAGTTACCGCCTGTGGTCAGTAGTAGAACCAGCTCAAGAGATGAAATCATTCTTCGTAAGTCACTTCTAGAACTCTAAATTCAATCATTAATTTTTTTCATTTTAAAATTCGAATAAAAATTCTATAAAAGTTTTTTTTTTTTAAATACGACGATTTTTTGTTATCTCTTGATGAAATAAATGTATATATATATATATATATATATATATATATGTATATATATTGTATCAAAAACCTTAAATTATAATTATCGCCTTCCAGGTTACCCTGTTGGTCGTGGGAGTTGCAGTTGCCTTCCCGTCAGAGCAGAGGGAGAAGAGGAGTCTTCTTGGACATGGACTTCTAGGTCATGGAGGCATCTACGCTCCAGGTCTTGCTCATGGAGCTCTCATCACTCCAGGCATTGCCACTGGAGCTCTGATCACCCCAGGAGTAGCCACTGGAGCCCTCCTCACTCCAGGACATTCAGCTGGTGCTATTGCCACTCCTGCCGTATCAGCTGGAGCTATCGCAGCACCAGCAGTTAGTGCAGGAGCTATTGCTGCACCAGCAGTTAGTGCTGGAGCCATCGCTGCACCAGCAGTTTCTGCTGGAGCCATCGCCGCCCCTGCTGCCCATGCTGGATCTATCTCCGTAGGACCTAGCTCTGCTGGAGCTATTGCTGCTCCTGCTGTTCATGCTGGAGCCATCGCAGCCCCAGCCCTTTCTGCCGGTGCTATTGCTGCCCCAGCTCTCGCTACTGGAGGTATCGTAGCTCCAGCACTCTCTGTTGGAGGAATCGCCGCCCCAGCTCTCTCCGTAGGAGGTCTTGGATGGGGACACGGTGGTCTTCTTGGTGGACATGGACATGGTCATTGGTAAAAGTGTGAAATAGTTAACTAAACAAATTTTTCCACATTTTTTTATAATAAAGACTGAAAAATAAAAAAAAAAACATTAAATTTTAAATCTATTTTATTCGTCTCAACTCATCCTGTTTTCCTCCTTTATTTAAGCACTTATATGCCAAATAATTCTATCCGTCTATCTGCGACTTGTAAGCTGGTTAGTAAAAGTACCAAAGATATTGCTGGAATAAAATCAAGGTATCCAAATGACTCCAATGTATACTGAGGCCATGAAACTTCCTTATCTGTATATTTCTTTTTTTTAATTATTTATAGCCAAAAAATTTATAACATTTATAAATTCTCTGAGTTGCGGACCATGCAAAACAGTTCACATGGACAGAACGTCCATGAATAAATTAGGCACAACGTTTTAACAATACAAACCATTTTTGTATATGTAAAAAAGAACAATGTGCTTTAATAGAAAGTCTTATTCCCGTTTAGGTGCTTCTCTCTTTGTCAGATATTTAACAAAGTGAGGTGTGGGCTAACGACTCTCTCTCACTCTGTCACTGCCTCTCTCTCTTACACACACAAACACAAACGCACACACACACACACACACACACACACACACACACACAAATAAAACCATTTCGGGAAGCCTGAAAATACTACGTCTATTGTAAAAGTGTGCAATTCTTTGTTAATGTTAAATTAGTATCAACATTTACTATATTAAGTTTATATAGAAGCTATTTAACAACTTGAGCAAAAGGGTCATTAATTGCAACAGGAAAGGAATCATTGTTATTTTTAGCAGATTTCCCTTCAGGGAAATCAGCTATTGAGGTCGTACTCATGACGCGATTTTCGAAAATTTTCTTCAAATGTCCATCGATCCTACCCAGGAGATGACGAAAATGAGGTCCGTTCAAAATCCGTCATTACTCGGCTCAGGTGGAAGCTTCTTCTAACCTTACCTGTCGTTTCTAACCTTACTTTACCTTCGTTACTTTGTTAGATTTATGCAAATACGTTCTGTTCATCCGCCCCCCCCCTTTCTTTAGTTCCAGGACTACTAAAATTTGAGTTATTAAAATATAAATTATTCTTACAATTCGGAAGCCGTTTCAGTTTGGAATTAGTTTTAATTATCTGAAAGATTTCTCATAACCGTTTGTATTTAGTCACGGTGGTATTGTGTTACCAGTATGCAGATTTCTCTTTTGTAAAACATGGGAAATCTGCTTAGTTTATGCAGCCCTTGCGTGACGGACTTTTTAAAATTTCTGACCTTCACTCACTCAAGTTTTCCTAATAAAAGTATAATAATAAAAATTGCGAGTTTACTCAATCGTTCAATTATCTGCTAGACAATTTTGAGGATTTCCTTATACGACGAATATATATATATATATATATATATATATATATATATATATATATATATTACTAAAATCAGGAATTTATGCAAGACATTTGGGAGAACATAAAAAAATAAAAGCAAAAACATTCCAAATATTAATATAATGGATGTATAAAGTTGTTTATTCCATGTACGATGTGAAAGAAGAATTGTAATTGCAAAAATTTGGGTTCCTCAGATTTCAACGGCATTTGGCTTCCCTTGAATCATTTTGTCTCGTTACGACATTACGTTTGTACACATGTATCTCTCATAACTCAAATGTCTATCATGAAGGACCAGCATAAACTAAGCAGATGTCTCACGCGGAGGTATGGCACCCTGCTAATCTCTTCTCACTGTATATTTTCTATTTCTATATAAAAATCAGATGAGTACAAGACAGGGCTTACTGTATACTAAAAAGAAAAATAATGTAGGTACTAATAAATCACTTAATGATGGAGGTGGAATATAATGCACAGAACAATAATTGTAGATAACCACCAACTTAACAAAATTACATTTATAACATTTTTCGAAACAACTTATGATAACGGAAATATCTAGATTACTTGGTTCCCCGCTAAACCACACCAATTCTTGTCCCCTTCCATGCCATGAAAGTACTTACTTTCGGTAGAAACTGTTAAATATCGATCATGGTATAGATCAAATAAACGTTTTCGAGTAAAGAATGAAAAATGTTAATAGATGCCGTCACCACACGACGTATTTGCATATTAGATCAATGAAAACCATATTTGGTTTTTAACCTTGGAATGAAGTGGTTCTTGATATAACAGCTTATAGTTAATAGGTGGTTTACTGATGGCCGAAAACTAAAATATGGAAATGTCTCGATTAATATTCAATAAAGGGAAAACATGTACATAACAACATTAATAGAACATTTCATTTACATTAAGATTGATTCTATATATATTTTTTTTCAAATCTGACAAATTAAACGGAGATATTTCGAATTTTCAAAATTCTTCTCCTATAACCCCCCCCCCACTCGACCGATTTCCGCCAATTTACAATAATAACATTCTTTTTTTACATAAAACGATTGAATATCGAGTTTGCACACGACCCAACACAAATGAAGCCCGCTAGAGCGCTAACAATCACATGCAAATACATGTGTGTGTGTGTGTGTGTGTGTGTGTGTGTTTGTTTTATATATATATATATATATATATATATATATATATATATATACAGAGAGAGAGAGAGAGAGAGAGAGAGAGAGAGAGATTAATATCATCAGTATCACATTGTTAGTAACATTAGAAGCAGAATATGACACGCCATTAGCCTATATTGATGATCTTGCAGTAATCTTGGAAGCTAACTCTCAAAATTACTGTAGAAGGAAAAGCTAAAAATGTAATAAACATTTTACTAAAATGGTATGAAATTAATAAATTAAGACTTACTCACACCAAAAGAAAGCTATGTTGTTGAAAGGAAATTTTCATGGAATTCGCCTGTAATCGTCAAAGTATGTGGTATAACTATTCAACTTTCGCAGTTCTGTGGAGAAAAGAACGTAACATTCTAGTAGGTATTCAGAGAAGAGCGCTAATCTTAATAACTAGGGCATACCGAACTATCTCTACTGAAGCCCTTCAAGTCATTGGAGGTGTATTATCCACAGATTTAGGGTTAGAATTAATAACTGCAAGCTTTAATATAAAAATGGACTTGCCTGCTAAAGTTCGTAACAGTGTGTTTACAGTGTAGTTACATCGATAACGAATTAAAAGACCGAATGCGAAATGCTGCAATTGAAGAGTGGCAATGAAGGTGGGATCAATCGGACAAAGGGCGAATAACTTATGCATTCTTTCCCGAATTAGAGATTTAATGCAATTTGGTTCAAACCTTACTTTTGGGGCTCAGGTTAGCCATGCGAGTTAAAGCGTTGACCTTTATCTCACATGGTAAACCAAGAGTGGGGAGTTCGATTCTCGCCTGGGCAAAGGAAATTATTTGGTGACGAAATTCATTAAATAACATCCTAAAATCCCACCCTGGCTAGAAAAGGGTGGTAACCTGTAGATAACCCGTCCCAATTAGCCTAAGTTGCAAAAAATGGACGTTAATAAATAATAATAATAATAATAAACCTTACTTTTGGTCAACTCAGCTTCTTTCGGGACATGTCAATCTGAATAAATATCTAAGCAAAATCAAGAGAAAAGCAGAGCTGTACGACGAATGCGGTGAAGAGGACATATCAAATATTTCATTGTCCTCTCTATTATCAGAGGACAATGTCTTTGTGTCACCTGACACATAGACACTTAATGACAAGGACTGATAACCTTATAGGCAAATACTGCAACAAACACCTTACGATACAACACATACTGACAGACTGCATTCAACGAAAAAACCTTCACATACCCTACGATATGATTGAACTATTAACTGACTGCAGCCAATATATCCCAGAAATACTAACATATCTAAAAAAATATAAACATTTACAAAAACATATAGTATAAAATAGAATAGGTCTACAGCATACTTAAAAAGATTTAAAAGGGTTAACTTTTATTATATTCATTTAGACAAAGCACGGATATGAGAAACAATCAGGTATTTTAGAAACATTTTCCATAATATAAAAATAAAGTACACCAAAGGTAAGTACATGAAGGAGTAAATATATTATTCTAATTACCCCTTAACAATTAGAGATCATGCAAATCACCATCGCTGTGTGGCACAAACCAAATAAATAAAAATGACATATTATAAAATAGATGAAAATTAGCAAGCGAACATTCTTTGCTTGGATGTTCTCCTCAGCTTGTATATACAAATTGAAACAGAAAATATTTTCCACTTTTATAAGTCATTTGCTGCTGGCGTGTTTAAAATAAAAAAAAAACAATAAGTAAAAGATATTAAATTTAAATGTAAATTGACATTCTAGAAATTAGAGGTGTACTAGTTGTTACAGTTTAATGTATATAAAAATTTAAGAATAAGATTTCAACGGAATCCCGCTGTGCAGAGGCGGTGGCATTCCAATTGCCGGCGGCCTAAGACATTAGTCGTTTTTAATTATTTGCTCATCACTCCAAACTTTATTGAACTTAGGCTTGACCTCACTATTCGGCTCATATTTCAGGAGTACGAACGAGAAATGTGACCTATTAAAATTCAGGGTTCAAATTGCAAAAAATAAATTTCAAAGAACCACTTGTCTAAAAGGCAACATTAAGGTGAGGTGGGGTAAAGAAGGGTTAAAAAGTCCGTCACGCAGGGGCTGCGTAAACTAAGCTGATTTCCCACATGAAGGTTTACAATAGATAAATATACATGCAGGTAACACAACCGTGAATGCTCAGTAAATGTACAATACAAGGCTGAATTGTAAACAAACAGGCAAGCCAACCTCGTAGCGCTGCATAGTTAGACAGGAAAGACAAACAATTACTGAAATATATCTGAATGTAACATATTAATTTTATTGAAAACAATTTACTAAAGTTAGTGCTGTAATTTGTAATAAATCAGAACCAGTTTTATCACGATCACTCAATTTTAGTAATCCAAAAAAAAAAAAAAAGAAGGGGCGGGGGGTCAACAGAACGTATTTGCATATATCTCACAAAGTAAAAGTTCAATGAAAGCAATATTTGGTATTTAGCCTTCAATTAATATATTTTATTATATAACAGAGCATTCTTTATGTAACACTAGTAGAAGTGGGGATTTAATGAAGGCTGAAAACTGAAAAATGCAAATATCTCGGCTTCAAGATAGAGAATAAATGTATATAACGTTATTTACTGTGCCTTTAATTATCAATAAGATTGATTCTATACACTTTTTCGATCCGACTTAGAGTAACGGATATATTTGGAATTTTCAAAATTCTCCACCTCTAAACCCCCCCCCCTCCACCTGGTCCGATTTCAGCCGTAAACGAACTTGATCTTTTTTTTACATAAAAGGACGAAATATCGAGTTTGGTAACGATTAAACAATAATTGCGACCGCTAGAGCGGTAACAGACTAATATATAGATAGATAGATTGATATATATATATATATATATATATATATATATATATATATATATATATTTGCATGAAAAGATCATCAAAATGTGTCTTATGACATTCATCGGTCCAAAGCATTGGAACACAGATATCGTATTTTATAATAGAAAGACAAACAAGAAAAGTGGTGGAGCACGTAAGGTTGTTTAGATAAAAATCAAACTGTAGGAAGAGGTTGGAATTGTGTATTGTGTATATTGGGGGGGGGGGTTGCTGGTCTGTGTGGGTATGCATTAATGTTGGCGTTTGTGACCGTTTAAGTCCGTGTTGGCCTGCCTGGTAGCCTGATATATAACAAAAATAGTAGTCATTACTGTATACTACAAGAAGTAGCAATAACAGTTTTGTAAGGTGAAAACGATATAATGTACGTAGGGGACAGAATTAGCTAAACTTCCACTATAACAATTTATTAAAACGGCAGAGCACTTTGGATGCAGTGCATCATCGTCATTGTAACAACATGTAGTGCAGCATCGTCATTGTAACAACATGCAGTGCATCATCGTCATTGTAACAACATGTAGTGCAGCATCGTCATTGTAACAACATGCAGTGCATCATCGTCATTGTAACAACATGTAGTGCAGCATCGTCATTGTAACAACATGCAGTGCATCATCGTCATTGTAACAACATGTAGTGCAGCATCGTCATTGTAACAACATGCAGTGCATCATCGTCATTGTAACAACATGTAGTGCAGCATCGTCATTGTAACAACATGCAGTGCATCATCGTCATTGTAACAACATGTAGTGCAGCATCGTCATGCTGATGATGATGCACTGCATCGAAAGTGCTCTGCCGTTTTAATAAGTTGTCATAGTGGAGGCGTAGCCAATTTTTTTCATCCCACCTGCATTACAAGTCACTTCCACCTGCCAGAACACCAACTCACAATATAAGTATAATTCGGAATATGTTTATTATTGGACACTAGCATACAACAAAAAATTGTACTTCCGAATTAATTGAATATTTGTATTTTAGAGCTCAAAAAAGTAATAAAAAGTATAAACACGATGTCACAACATATTTCTTTTTTACCAACCATTCAACCGAGTGTCACAAAAAAGTGCATTATTTAGAGGGGCCTAATATGTCGCTAAATATGACAAAATTAACTCAAAATAAGGAAACTAATAACCCATTAATATGTAAATAAATTGAATGTTATTAATAAAAGTTCTATATTTTCTTTTCTTAATTCTCGGGATAGCATGCTTTCAAGCCACCGTAAAGGCAAGCCCGTTCATACTTCCTAGCCGTCAAGGTCTATCGGCCCTATATAACGTTGGCGTCCAGCAGAGAGGGTATCAGTTAGCCAGTCTCCACAGGCAAGCAACCACTACAAAAACCAAGATGAAATCATTCTTCGTAAGTTAAAAAATATTTCTCAAGTAATATGGCAATCAGATGATGTTCTTTAAGTCCAATTAACTCAAAATTTATTCCAATGCATATAATATTGTTATTTACACTTTACAAGATGAAGTCAATAAAAATATATTAATTCATGGTACTCACTAAAACACATTTCTAATTGTTATATTGCCATTCAGGTTACCCTGTTGGTCGTGGGAGTTGCAGTTGCCTTCCCGTCAGAGCAGAGGGAGAAGAGGAGTCTTCTTGGACATGGACTTCTAGGTCATGGAGGCATCTACGCTCCAGGTCTTGCTCATGGAGCTCTCATCACTCCAGGGATTGCCACTGGAGCTCTGATCACCCCAGGAGTAGCCACTGGAGCCCTCCTCACTCCAGGACATTCAGCCGGTGCTATTGCCACTCCTGCCGTCTCAGCTGGAGCTATCGCAGCACCAGCAGTTAGTGCAGGAGCTATTGCTGCACCAGCAGTTAGTGCTGGAGCCATCGCTGCACCAGCAGTTTCTGCTGGAGCCATCGCCGCCCCTGCTGCCCATGCTGGATCTATCTCCGTAGGACCTAGCTCTGCTGGAGCTATTGCTGCTCCTGCTGTTCATGCTGGAGCCATCGCAGCCCCAGCCCTTTCAGCCGGTGCTATTGCTGCCCCAGCTCTCGCTACTGGAGGCATCGTAGCTCCAGCACTCTCTGTTGGAGGAATCGCCGCCCCAGCTCTCTCCGTAGGAGGTCTTGGATGGGGACACGGTGGAGTTCTTGCTGGTCACGGACATGGTCACTGGTAGATACCAACCAAATTACCTCAGAATGATAAGGAAATGTATATACTATATATAAGTAAATAAAGCTGTGTGAAATAAGTTTTTTGTTTTGAAACATTTTCAACATTATTCTGTTCCTATTTTTATTGGGATATTACTTCTGGCGTTTGAATGGGGACTATGCAATAAGATATCCAAAAAAAGGAAGGACAAGGGGCGTGTAAACTAACTGTTTAGGTACAACCTTAGTAGATGATTTCTATTAAGGGAAATCTGCTGAATCGATAACACAGAAAATCCTTATATGAATATGTAATTATATCAACCCTCATGAATATACGACAACTACAACTTAAGCTCGCTTCGGTTAGAGATCCCTAGACAGACTTTTCAACACCAGGGCTGGGTAATTTCTTCGTTATAGGACTAAGAAAAACTGAGGGCTCAATGGCAAAAACAAATCACCTGAATGAATATTAACAAACAGACATTGTGCATGGATTCAGGAACTCTAGGAGAAGAATAGGAGTTATTTTAAGATTTAGACCTGGTCACACAAAATTAACACCACCCATACTTAATGACAAAAACAGAAAGACCCTCTAGTTCAAAATTCTCTTGGCGATAAGACATATACTGACAGAATGCCGAAAACGAAATCAGGACTTCCCCTATGACTTACTAGAACCATTGACGGAAGGCAGCCTTACATTAACAAATTGTTTTCATACCTACACAAAATTGATGTTATACAATTGGGCTCACTCACATCTATATATATCAAATATGTCAATATTTTCTCCTTAATAATTCAAATCTATGCATAATGCACAGGAGACGGGTAATATGACAATATGCAGGACAGTGAAGTCTTACATAAAAAAATAATTTTATTATTAACAAATGCCAACAACGGGTATTAACCCTAAACGCTGGAACGGGTAAATGTCAAAATATTGTGAAAAGTAAAGCCTTGCCAAAAATATACCATCACCATGCAGTCTCAAATGAATTCCCGAGCGAAGCCGGGTATCTGAGCTAGTATATATATATATATATATATATATATATATATATATATATATATATACACATATATATATAACGTTAACAGCTACCCTCACGGAGGACATTACGAGAAACATATCAGCAAAAGTATAATTTTCAAACTTTTAATTAATATCAATTATTTACCAGCTTCGATAATCGTCAATAGTTTAATGAAACATATGAATCGCCAATGCAACGAAGTATATAATAAAATAAATAAGAGATGTAAATGAGTTGCTGCTTCTTTTCTTAAGATTTCCACCTACTCCAAGGCGTGAAACTTTATAATAGTCCCTAGCGAGCCGTTGAACTTTACTTAAACTTTTTGCACTCCATGAATAATGACTGTATCTACCGCCATATTTGACATATATGTATATATATATATATATATATATATATATATATATACTAGTGGACCCGACAGACGTTGATGTATTATATTTCAAGTGATTAGGATATTAAATTCAAAAATATTATGTTTAAAGCAAAAGATACTTTTAATAAATCGAAAAACAACTTTTGTTATGTGCACGTTTGCCTAAAAGCAAATAGAAAATGAAATATCGCGAATTTTTTATTCAGGCCTCTCTTATAACCCTCACTCTCCTTTGAACCTAAAAAATTTAATATAGCTTATAATGAAGCAAGAATTAATGCTAATTTACATATAGTTTTGTTGAGTTCGGTTTAATCGTTAGTGCCCAATAAAATTGTTAATTTAATTAACTTTAATTTTTTAGTGTATATCTCGTTTATACTTTGTTGTACGACAAAAGTCAATTTAACAAAAATTACTCTAAATAACAAAATAACAAACTTTTGTCCTGTGCATATTTGCCGAAAAACGTATAGGAAACGAAATATCGCTCTTTGCTATTTTTAATTTTAACTCTCCCTTACAACCCCCACTCCTGCTTCATCTGTCTGGCTGATTTGTGATTCGTAACCATCCAGGGCGTCCCCCAACCGCATACAAAAAAATTCATTCAAATCGATCCAGCCATGATCAAGGAGGAGTTCAGTGACATACACACGTACAGTAGAATTATATATAAAGATATATATATATATATATATATATATACATATAAATAAAGCATGCCCTCTTGTTTTGATAATGAATGTGAGGAAGCCATTAAAGAAAAAAAATTCCAAGACTGAGAATTGTCCAGAAGAAGACGCATTGTGTACAAGCAGTCAAAAATAAATGCGCTAAAATACTGGCTCGAAATAAAACAGAGATCATGAAGCTAGGAGCTCTAGGATACTGAAGAATTTTGAGGCTCGAGATTTACAGAATTGATATAACCTCCCAAGGCAGGGATTCAGGCGGAAGACAAAAATCAGTCTAAACCAGGAGGGGATCCTTAAAATAGACAGTGCACCTCCCGAACGGCATTACTCTCAGGTGTGCGATTATATATATATATATATATATATATATATATATATATATATATATATATTTGCATTTGGGTAGGGATGCTGGGAGACTACCGGGTTTGACCACATATCACCCCTTGCCATGTGAGTATGCTTCACTTCTTCATTCACATCCAAAAGGGCGTATAAGCTAATTATAGTAAAAATTCAAGGGACTACAAATGGCCATCTGAAATATAAGGACCAATTCTAGTGGATTCTTATCTACAGGACCACACTGGAAATGGCGTGTTGTCGAACGCTGAAAAGCATAGGACAGCACTGGCTGGAGTTTTCGAAAAATGTTCAGGAGCAACGAAATACCTGGGGTGTCAAATAAATACGGGTACACCCAACATATACATGAACCAATCGATGGACCGTGGATTCGAATTGGTAAAGTTTAACTTCCTAGTTCTGGCACCGTTTAAGAACTCGGAAGCGACAGCTAAAGAAAGCAAGAGTAGAGAAATAGATACAAATGTCAGAATTGGCACAGGTGGCCGATGTTTACCTGCCCTGCAATTATCCCTCCGTTTTTATAGTCTTTTCAAGAAAGTGAATATAATATTTTTTTTATATTAAAAACCCAGGTTCTAGTTCTATGAGTCCATAAAAAGGAAAAACGGAGATCCTCCTCGATGAAAAGAATAGCCCTAAGAAACGGATAATATAAACCAAAGGCGTCTACTATCTCCAATAAAGTTATGAATAGAGAAAATTCCATTCAAGGCCAGAGTTCTTAGAGAGCCATGCCTCCGTAGCCCGTAACTTGCATAAGCTGACATAATAATAGGCACTATCAATAAGGTCTTGCAGAGTATAATTTTAATATAACCCCATTCTCCCACCACTGGTATATTGTTTATGAGAATTTTTAATATATATATATATATATATATATATATATATATATATATATATAAACACTCACATATATACATACTTTATTGTTTTAAATACCTATAAAGCTTTTAATGTTTTAAGTCGTTTAGATTAATACAAATTTTACTAAAATATGGATTATATGAAGTGCCATTACCGACTCTAGCTAGGGTGTAGTTGAAACTTCACGATTTTACATTATTCATTAACTGTTAAATAAGATGAAGATACGTGTCCTATGGACGTAAAGAGATGTACAAATTATGTTCTATTTTTATCTGATTCACATGAAAGGAAATATTTACGTTTCCGGATTCTAATCCCCCTACAACCACAAAATAACTACAATTAATTTAAAACAACCGCATATATGGATATTTAAAAGTTCTTTCAATCAATTAAATAGGGACTTTTAGTAAAATAAATTTTACGTTTTTGTTACAGTACAATTTTCTCCACTCCATCTGATGTCTTCATTACTAGATAGTCTCATGTAGAAAGTAACGGGATTTCACTACATATTATTGAGACCCTGCTCTTTTAGGAATACTTACATAACACTTCTTGTTCTTCTCTAAAATAATTCACAAGGCGCTTAACAAACGAATAAAATAATTAAAACCATCAATAGAAATGCTTTCTCCAAGCTACAGTAATCATGATTGATCGAGATCAGAAAATTGTATTAAACTAGCAAAAAGAGGAATAAAGGTAATAATGTATCATCACACTATATACATCTTTACAGCAAGAGAGAGCTAGTTAAGCAGTTTTGAAATATCCAAATCAAATCATTAGATATATGCTAAACTCTCAAACATATTTGTATGGTTTAGAATGTTCGCCAGTAAAAAAAAATATCTTTAACATCAGTAAAGTATAGCAAACTATGAATTCTTTGAAGATTTATGTTTTGTAGAATTCGATCTGAAGTAAATTGCTTTCGATTCAGCTCACGGTCATCATAGGGTATATACTATCCATAATTTAAATGTTCAAGGATATATAATTATATTTAAGGTGTGGTACCTGATTACCTACAACGAACATTTACAATATATATATATATATATATATATATATATATATATATATATATATATATAATTTAAGTACTTTTATAATAAAAATATAGCTACTATAAAGAAATATAGATTGGGAGAATCCTGAATGAATTGAATATAAAAAAAGTCCGCCACGTATGAGCTGCGGGATTACCGGGTCTTTTACGATGCCTAGAGAATGTATATAAATTTCATCATTTAAATCATACTATTTTCTAGGGTCTGACACCAAAAGAAAACATGCCAGTCTTGTGATTATGATCTCCGTAAAAACACCTAGCTGAAACATAAATATAAGCTGATAACCATGTACGTAACTATGATGACAGATATACAGAGAAGCGGGAACAATAGTGCACTTCAGTCCCTAACACAATAAATAACAAAAAAAAAAGATCTTTGGGGAAAAAATAACATACTATAACAAAAATAAAACCAAATCATGTAATTAAGACCATCCAAATAGTTACTTACTTATAATATGATATATTTTAAATGAAACACAATTAAATAGATTCATTAATTAAACAAAATAAGAACTCAGTGCCCACCGAAGAACGTATAATTGACTCAAAAGTTTTAAAGAAATATAGAACATCCTATTCAATTTATCACGGCATTTCGCACATTAGCTTGGGAGAAGATATGAAGGGTTTCACGAAATTGGTCATATTAACAATCACAACAACTCCATTTCCTAAAGAAAACATAGTATGAAGAGTATTTTTTGTTTCATTAGTGATCATAGTCTGCTTTCAAGCCACCGTAAAGGCAAGCCCGTTCATACTTCCTAGCCGCCAAGGTCTATCGGCCCTATATAACGTTGCCGGCCAGCAGAGAGGGTATCAGTTAGCCAGTCTCCACAGGCAAGCAACCACTACAACAACCAAGATGAAATCATTCTTCGTAAGTTAGAAAATATTTCTCTAGTTATATGGCAACCAGCTGTTGTTCCTTAATATTACAGTCTAATTGCCTCTAAATGTATTACAATAAATATATAATATTGTTATTCTAAATAACAAGATGAAGTCAATAAAAATACATTAATGCCCAATACTCACTGAACCAATTACCTAATTTTTATATTGCCATTCAGGTTACCCTGTTGGTCGTGGGAGTTGCAGTTGCCTTCCCGTCAGAGCAGAGGGAGAAGAGGAGTCTTCTTGGACATGGACTTCTAGGTCATGGAGGCATCTACGCTCCAGGTCTTGCTCATGGAGCTCTCATCACTCCAGGCATTGCCACTGGTGCTCTGATCACCCCAGGAGTAGCCACTGGAGCCCTCCTAACTCCAGGACACTCAGCCGGCGCTATTGCCACTCCTGCCGTCTCAGCTGGAGCTATCGCAGCACCAGCAGTTAGTGCTGGAGCTATTGCTGCACCAGCAGTTAGTGCTGGAGCCATCGCTGCACCAGCAGTTTCTGCTGGAGCCATCGCCGCCCCTGCTGCCCATGCTGGATCTATCTCCGTAGGACCTAGCTCTGCTGGAGCTATTGCTGCTCCTGCTGCTCATGCTGGAGCCATCGCTGCCCCAGCCCTTTCAGCCGGTGCTATTGCTGCCCCAGCTCTCGCTACTGGAGGCATCGTAGCTCCAGCACTCTCTGTTGGAGGAATCGCCGCCCCAGCCCTCTCCGTAGGAGGTCTTGGATGGGGACATGGCGGAGTTCTTGCTGGACATGGACACGGTCACTGGTGAATGCTTACTGTAGATAGTCATTAATGTACATATGATTTAATTTAATAAAGCTGTGGAGAAAATCTGAAGGAATATTTTGTTAATATCACTTTTCTATCCTTAAATATTTATTTAATCTTTTCAGAGGCTTTAATTTTTTACGAATATGAGAGAAACACTCATGACGAAAATCAAAAGTATTCTCACATTCATATTTATTTAATTATCAAGTATGGCAATGTATTCCCTCCTTAAAATATAGAATTTAAACTCTGTTTTAAATTTTTACTCATAGGTAAATATGAAACCTATTTATCTGTTGGGTGAGAAATATGAGGTTTTCGAAAGACTGCTTATAGCTCAAAAAACATTAAAAAAAATTATATGGGGACATGGTGGACCTCTTGCTGGCCATGGACATGGTTACTTGTAAATACCAATTACATCAAATGAATTTACATATGGTACTATTTAATAAACTAATGAAACAAAAATATGCGTTTACCATATATTTTCAACTATATTATATCCACTTTTCTAGAGCGTGATCTTTGGATGATCATAAAGAAACGGGGTCACTCATTTGAAGGACATTTTACTCATATACAGATAATTTCTTTCCATGATACACGGAATCCTGCAGGCTAATGATTCTCAAGTGCTGTGTTCGCAAACTCTATATAAATATTTCCCTAACTCAAATATGTGCAGTTGAGTGAGCCATGCATTAGAAACACATACATATTACTGTGAATACTCGAATTTTGAACAATCTTGGTATTTTAAGTAAAAGTATAAATGAGATGTTCTACCCGTAAAACCATAATTTTGAATTTTATGAAATGAATATTTTGCGTTGCCAATGCCAGAAATAAGGGAATAAGTTAAAGGAGCACTGTAGATTTTAGACCTTGTAGGCACTTAAACTTGTGTTAGATCAATATGAATAATTCCATTTTCTTAGCAGAGGGTTTCCAAGCCAAAATTTGTTAGCACAACATCCATCTGATTTTGGAGAGTCACACATAAGCACAGATACACAAAAAAGAATCTACAGGATGCCTAAATAGAATATACATTTATTGAGAAAATGAGACATAAGATTTTCGGCTTAACTGAGCAATGCACGCAATCTTTGTTATATCCTTCGTTCCTATTAACTTCTATTTTCCGGTTAATCACTACAATTAATAATTTCAGTTCTAATGGCATGAAAGAAATATGACCTGTTCTAATAACAAACCTGAGTCCTGCCTCAGAAGTTTATCTTTCACCTAAGATCGACAGCTCCCCCCTTCTCGACACATACAGCTGATCTAGTCAATCAATGTTGCATGCTATCCGTGAAATTAATGTTGTGTTTAGAAACATAACCTAATTAAATAAACAAGCCGTAAATTATGGTATGAGGTGACCTGTTAAATTACGGAGTTATAATGTCTGTTATGAATCCCATTCATATATTATTTGCAGGGCTTTCATTTTTCTCGACACTTTTTATTATTATTAAGTCGAAAGTAATTTGGAATAATTTTATGTTAGCTCGAATGTAATTATTAAGATTATTCAAAATTTTGTGCTTTTTAATAATTCAATTTTTAATTGGTTATGATATGAAATGACATAAACCATTGCATTTTGAAGAAAAGCCTTTCCACAATGAAAAAGTTACTTGGAGTGATTTGGATTGTTCCTTTATAAGTAAGCTTCAGAGGTTAGTGATGTCGTAAAGGAGAAATACTTACTCATCTAAATATCTTATATATATATACAATTGTAACCTCTGTCTGTACATTGATTTTTTTCGCGAAATTTCACAATAACTTTTCGTTTTACATGTCAAAGACACCATAACTGCATTTTGTTTCTTTCTTCTGTGTTTGTTACCTTTTCACGCATAAACGGATGAACCGAATTTTATTAAACTTGGTATGTATATTACTACTAGCTCAACTTAGACTTTAGGCTATATGAATATTCTCTAAGACAAACAGGAGTGGGGGTTATAAGGGAGGCCTGAAATTAAAAATAGCGACATTTCGTTTCCTATTGAGTTTTCGGCAAATATGCACATACCAATAGGTATTTATTCTGTTATTTAGAGTAACTTTTCTTATATACACTTTCGTCGTATACCGAAGTATAAATGAGTTATACGTTAAAAACAATAGTAGGAGTCAACAGTTTCATATGGCACAAAAGACTCAATCAAATTAAACGAAACTCCGAATGTGATTTGGTATTAACACCTGCCTGATTATAAGCTATCTTAAAATTTCAAGGTACAAACAGGAGTGGGGGTTATAAGGGAGTTCTGAAATATAAAATCACGATATTTCTTAACATATTCATTTTTTGGAAAACTTGCATATTAACAAAAGTTGTTTGTTTTGTTATTTAAAGTAGCTTTTGACATATGAACTTTTGCTTTATAACGAAGTTTGAATGATGTATTCACGAAAAACTACAGAAGGGGTCAACAATGTTATGGGTCGCGAAAGACTAAAGCGAAATCAACGAAACTCCTTGTCTTTGACTAAATTAATATGATAATCTATGATTATGTTATATATAAAAAACGGGTGTAAATCCTAACCACCGAGACGGGAAAATGTAACAATATTGTACAATGTAAACATCCAAAAATAATACCATCATCATTCAGCCTCAAATGATTTCCCGGGCGAAGCCGGGTACCTTAGCTAGTTGGGCATAAAATTCACTTCTAAAACAGCTGACACTTAAACTGATTATTTACCGGATAAAAAAGATTTTTTCTAGCGCCCAAGAAAAAAGTTCGTCGCGCAGGGGGTTAACTAATTAGAATTACCACTTGCGCCACATATTTGCTTATATATATATATATATATATATATATATATATATATATATATATATATAGATACATACATACACACACACACACAATATATTTACATTGAACTATATTATAATATGTAGCATAATAGAATAGCTGCAGTATAATAATTATAATATAGTTTAACAAACAAAAGACAATAAACGATAGATATACAAAGACACAAGGCTGTGACCCTGCTCAGTTTAAACAGACCTGGGAAGGTTATAACCAGTATTCTTAATATAGCCAGAAGTGCAATACAAAATGTATAATTGTTTTTAACTATCTTAAGTATTGGTAAGTAGAAATAACATAAACACCATCTGTTACAATCTAGTTTAATAACAATGCGCAATATATATTAAGTAGTACCTGTATTTTTACAGGCCTGAAGAAGAGAAAATAAATATTCTCGAAATATTGGCCTAAACTAAGATTTTTTCACCAACATTGACCAAGACAATAACAACACCATATATATTTGAAATTTGAACGGACAGCATTTCCATCGTCTGCTAGGTAGGATCGATAGAAGTTTGAGGACATTTTCCTTTAGTGATTACCATCTCAATAGCTGTTTTTTCATAAGGGAACTCTGCTAAATTGTGCTATTGTTATACCATATGTAGGCCATTACAGAATTATATTCAACTGGTTACATAAAACTTTCCTCAATAACTGCATAAATTATTTAAACTATCAACTACATACGTTGACCTTTATCTCACATGGTAAACCTAGAGTGGCGAGTTCGATTCTTGCCTGGGCAAAGGAAATTATTTAGTGACGAAATTCATTAAATAACGTCCTAAAATCCCACCCTGGCTAGAAAAGGGTGGTAACCTGTAGATAACCCGTCCCAATTAGCCTCAGTTGCAAAAAGTGGACGTTAATAAATAATAATAATAATATGTTTATTAAACTATTAAAGGTCGAAAATTTGAATTAAAAACAATTTCATACAAATATGATCGGTGTAGTTAGTTAAAAGTCATATATTAATAACGACTATAATAATGTAAATCTCTAAAATAGCAATGAACCAGGTTCATGAAGAAAAAGCCCGCCAAGCAGTAGCTGCTTAAACTAAGCAGATTTCCCATGTGCTGTTGTAAAACACTTGTGATATTTTCTCTACAACATATTCTCTATTTCTATTTAAAATTAAAAATAATAAAATAAAAAGAGTAAAAGGAGCGTGGGATGGGGGGGGGGGTGTTACTGAAGATTGGAAACAAGAAAGTGCAAATAACTCGCTTATTACTTGAGTTACGAAAAAATATGTAGCACAACAATTGTAGAAAATCAATAGCTGAACAAGATTGGTACTATAACATTTTGTTATGCGACTCAATAAATGAGATATTTTGAAATCTCAAAATTTTACCATTAAACCCAATTTTGAACGGACCTCATTTTCGTCATTGACTAGGTAGGATCGATAGACATTTGAAGACATATTTCAAAATTGCTTCATGAGTATAATCTCAATTGCTGATTTCCCCCAAGGGAACTTTGTATGGCAAGTGAAGTAAATCGATTGACTATTATAACATTGCTAGCGTAATTTATATCATTTATGTTAACCAGTCCCATTTTCTTTTTCTCTTTGTCTCTTCTTTATGACCTTACAAAAAAATTAAAGTTAATAACATTGATGATTTCACCGGGCATATCACGTCATAATCATAAATTAAAATGTTATCAATTTTAATTTACGATTAAGACGTGATATGCCCGGAGAAATCATTTCAACGATATCCACATAAGTGAATAACATAATTAACCGTGGAGGACAAATAAGTACCCCATTTTGAAACGCTACCCAAAATATTACGAGTTCATGACCTCTCTTCAAATGAGATCCAAGACGAAGTAGGGTAGAATAATTACACAAATTTTGCTGAGTACGTGCAGCGAAGTCACTGCAAGAACTGTTACTTTCTAGCAACTGTAATAGCAGGTTGGTTGATATTTCCTAGCCGCCAAGGTCTATCGGCCCTATATAACGTTGGCATCCAGCAGAGAGGGTATCAGTTAGCCAGTCTCCACAGGCAAGCAACCACTACAAAAACCAAGATGAAATCATTCTTCGTAAGTTTGAAAATAGTTCTCTAGTTTTATGGAAAACCAGATGCTGTTTCTTAATATTCTAATCACATTATCTCAAAATATATTCCAATATATATATATATAATATTCTTACTTACACTTAACAAGATGAAGTAAAAAATAATACATTAATGCTCAGTACTCACTGAACCATTTATCTAATTGTTATATTGCCATTCAGGTTACCCTGTTGGTCGTGGGAGTTGCAGTTGCCTTCCCGTCAGAGCAGAGGGAGAAGAGGAGTCTTCTTGGACATGGACTTCTAGGTCATGGAGGCATCTACGCTCCAGGTCTTGCTCATGGAGCTCTCATCACTCCAGGCATTGCCACTGGAGCTCTGATCACCCCAGGAGTAGCCACTGGAGCCCTCCTCACTCCAGGACATTCAGCCGGTGCTATTGCTACTCCTGCCGTCTCAGCTGGAGCTATCGCAGCACCAGCAGTTAGTGCTGGAGCCATCGCTGCACCAGCTGTTTCTGCTGGAGCCATCGCCGCCCCTGCTGCCCATGCTGGATCTATCTCCGTAGGACCTAGCTCTGCTGGAGCTATTGCTGCTCCTGCTGTTCATGCTGGAGCCATCGCAGCCCCAGCCCTTTCAGCCGGTGCTATTGCTGCCCCAGCTCTCGCTACTGGAGGCATCGTAGCTCCAGCACTCTCTGTTGGAGGAATCGCCGTAGGAGGTCTTGGATGGGGACATGGTGGAGTTCTTGCTGGACATGGACATGGTCACTGGTGATTGCTTAGTGTAGATAGTCATAAATGTACATATGATTTAATTTAATAAACCTGTGGAGAAAAACTGAAGGAATATTTTGTTAATATCGCCTATCTATCGTTAAATATTTATTTAATTATTTCGGAGGCGTATGATGTTTTACGAATATGAGAGAAACACTCAAGATGAAGACGAAAAATTATTCTCACATATAATACATATTTATTTAATTATCAAGTATGACAATGTATTCCCTCCTGAATTTCAGTAAAATGTTGAAGTTAAACACAGATTTAAATTCTTACTCATAGTTTAAATATGAAACTCATTTATCTTATGGATGAGAGATATGAGATTTTCGAAAGACTGCTTATAGCTCAGTAAACGATTTAAAAAATTAGTCTTTTCTATGTACCATTAGATATGGTTCTTCTAAAAAAACCAACCTATAACAAATTTATCTTTAGGGAACCCTTCTTACGGCATAGTATGACTCAACTAATTATTTTAGCCTACCCAATCGCTCTATCCATGAATGTTCCAAGAGACATAACAGTAAAACGTAAGCTGTTCAAACATCACACAAATTAAAAAAAATAAATGTTCAATGATACGAAGTAGTTTTATTACGTGAAATGGTTCTTAGTCAATATTTAAGTCGTAATGTAATTTCTGTCAACTGTGTATGGTCATTAGTAATATTATTCATACTTACATAAAGCATAATATAATTGAAAAAAGTAGCACATCGCCCATGATTCTATATGACAAAAAAAACTGTATTCAACTGAAATAAATAAGATAAGCTAATTTCAGTTAAGGTAGTATTGTGTAAACAAATAAATGAATTTTATGTCATGAATTTAGGCTCTTAGTTTATGTAAGTTAAGCTTATGTAAGCTTATGTAAGTTATTTCTAACGCAGTTGGATCTATCACTGCTGTATCTATAGTAATACTTGCTTTTACCATGAATTAATTCCTTTTTAAAAATTAATTTTTGTTCATAAACTAAATCTCTACTGGCACCGGCAAACATAAATAACTAACGCCGGTGTCGTTGAATCATATAGGGAAATTATATTACATGATTATACACACAGTCGTCCAAAAGTACCTTGAGGAGGCGGTACTCTAGGACGTTGTCAGGAATCATGAATGACACAGGGGCTACGTTAACTAAGCATATTTCCTTAGCCATATGGACGCAGAAGAAATGTACGATCAATGGAGAACTGGGATGCGAGTGTGTCTCAGGGCAGCGAGTAGCTGCTTAATAATACAACCCCCCCCCCTTACACTTTAGAAACCCTTATTTCCATAGTTTGTATAATAAATGAGATGGGGCCAATAGGAATGGAATGGGACTCTAAGGAAAAGTCCGTCACGCAGGGGCAGCGTAAACTAAGCAGGTTTCCCACGTGAAGTTTTACAATAGAGAAATCTGCCTGTAATAACAGTAGTACTAACGAGTCTCTAAACCAATTTCATGAGAGTCGAACAGTTACGAAAACGGCCAAACTAGCTTTCCGCGGAAAGTTCCGAATAGAACCACTACAGCTGATCTCATCTCTGTTATCCGCACACACTTAATACAAATGCAAATATCTCGGTTAATATTCAAGTTAGAGAATAAATGTATATAACAATATCTATAGTAAATTTAATTTTCAATAAGGTTGGTTCTATAAAATATTTCGATCAGACGCATAATAACGGAGATATTACGAACTTTCGAAAATCCCCCCTCACTGTTCCGATTTCCTCCATTAAGGAACTTCATCTTTCTTTTTCCATAAAACTATAAAACATCGAGTTTGGTAACGATCAAACAAAAATTGCGACCGCTAGAGCGTTAACAGACAAATATATATATATATATATATATATATATATATATATATATATTAGCTAAGGTACCCAGCTTCGCTCGGGAATTCATTTGATTTTTAATGAAGATGGTATTTTTTTTGGCAAGCCTTTACTTCCCACAATATTTTAACATATCCCAATGTATACCCGTCGTTGCTGTGGATTTGTTAATGATAAAATTATTTGTTATGTAAGGCTTCACGGCTTTATATTTCCCGTCTCCTGTGCTTGTAGATTTTTTTATGTATAATTCATAATCATAGAAAGTATTCTGTCCCCCAAACTATATTTGAATAAAACTTCCTTTCTCTTGATACGGTACAAAGACCAACAGTGACTGAAAAACGACGGGCAATGAAATATCGCGAATTTTTATTTCAGGCTTCTCTTATAACCCCCACACCCGTTTGAACCAAAAAAAATTAATATAGCTAATAATCGTGGAAGAATTAATGCTAATTCACATGCCAAGCTTTGTTAAGTTCCATTCAATCGTTAGTGGCAAATAAAATTGTCGGCTACCGTTTTAGATTTCAGTGTATATCTCTTTTATACTTGGTATATGACAAAAGTAAATATAACAAAATTTACTCTAAATAACAAAATAAACGACTTTTGTCATATTTGCCGAAAAACCAATAGAAAACGAAATATCACTATTTTTAATTTCAGGCTTCCCTTACAACTCCCACTCCTGCTTGTCCTAAAAATGTTGGCACCGCTTATTATCAAGGAGGAGTTAGTGCTAACTCACATACCGAGTTTTGTTAAATTCCGTTAAATTGTTACAACCCAATAAAACTGTCGGCTCCCGCTTTGCTTTTTAGTGTATATCTCGTTTATATTATGTTATAAAATAAAAGGGAATATAAAAAATGTTACTTTAAATAACAAAATAAACAACTTCTGTCATGTGCATATTTGCAGAAAACGAAATACCGTTATTTTTAATTTCAGGCCTCCCTTACAACCCCCACTGTTGGTATGGCTTATGATAATTAAGGCGTCAGTGATAATACACAAATTTATTTAGTTCGCTTGAGTCTTTTGTGCCAAATAATATTGTTGATTCCCGCTTTAATTTTTAGCGTATAATGCATTTAAACTTCGGAATACGGCTAAAGTGTATATAACAAAAGTTACTCTAAATAACCAACTTTTGTCATGTGCATATTTGAAGAAAAAGCAGTAGTAAACGAAATATCGCTATTTTTAATTTCAGGCCTCCCTTATAACCCCCATTCCTGTTCGTCTCAGAGAATACCAAGTTTCATAAAATTCGGTTCAGCCGTTTATGCGTGAAAAGGTAACAAACAAACATACACGAAAGAAACAAAATGCAGTTATGGTGTCTATGACATGTGAAACGAATAAGTATCGTGCAATTTCGAGAATAAAAATCAATGTACAGACAGAGGTTACAATTTTATATATATATATATATATATATATATATATATATATATATACATACATACATATATATGTACTAGCTAAGGTACCCGGCTTCGCCCGGGAATTCATTTTAGGCTGAATAAAGATGGTATTTTTTTGGCAAGGCTTTACTTTCCACAATATTGTTGCGAAAAATTAATACGTGGAAGATTGCCTGAAGGAAAGAGAGCCGTGCGTTAGATCTAATTAGGGCCGATCTAAATAGGGCTGCCGGCAGAATCTAATTAGGGCCTTCCAGAAAGTTCTGGAACTTCTAGTCTAGACCTTCTTGCCTAGTCCCTTCTCCAGGCATTTATAAGAGACCCTGCCAGTACCTCAGTTCAGTTGACGCTCGACGGTTTTCGAGGGATGTTCAGCGCTACAGTGTGACTTAGTGCAGTGCTGTAAAGTGTTGTGCCGTGAAGAAAAGTGTTGTGCCTTGTCTGTAAGCAACAGTTTAGTGCCGTGTTTAAGACAGTGTAGTGCCGCGAAGTAAAGGACAGTGACCGTGAGTGAATTATTGGACTGTGTAACCTGAAGAACAGTGACACTATCAATGTAATTCTGTGTGTAGTAATAATTAACTAAGAATATTGTGCACTGTGAAATAAATTGTGCAGTGTAAAACTGTGAAACTTGTGTGTGTTTAATTTTGCAATCCAAAAGAACTCTTATTAACAATGTTTTATTACTGGTTTTGTAATAAAAACGTAGCAACTGGTGTTAGAAGTGAGATTGCAAAATTAAAATCAACAAAAATGAAGTTTGAAGAACTTAAAAGTGGAACATCTGAAGAAGGAGCTGGCTAAATTGGGCCTGCCAACAACAGGAAACAAGGCTGAACTACAAAGGCGGTTGATTGATGAATTCCAAAGACGAGGAATCTATGTAAGTACACACGAGTTTGACGATAAAGAAGACATTGCTGTAAGTACTTCTATATCAAGTAGCAATTTGGACTTGAATGCAATTTTAGCGGCTATGATGGAAAATAATCAGAAACTCTTGGACGCTTCCAGAGCTAATTGTGACAGGCTAGAAGGGAAATTTCAGGAATCTTCTAGAACTAATTGCGAGAGGCTTAGTGTATCGTTTGAGTACCCAAAGTGATACTTTTTTTTACTAGTACAGAAAAGTAACAGCTGTTATTGGAATATTCCTCATTATACTACCATTCATTGTATATTGCATACTTACTTAACCTGTATTTATTAAATCAAAACAATGTTTAATAATAGTGCGTGTCACACCCTGGCTAGAAAAGGGTGGTAACCTGTAGATAACCCGTCCCAATTAGCCTCAGTTGCAAAAAGTAGATGTTAATAAATAATAATAATAATAATAGTGCGTGTTCATATATTCCGGAAGATATTTTAAATGAAGCAAACATAGCTGTTAGTGAATTAATTCCGAAGAAATCCGGTCATAAGTATGAAGCTGAGTATAGTAACAAAAAAGAAGAGAAGTCGGAGTATTTTCTGAAGAAGTAATACTTGCATATCTTTTAGACTTATCAAAAAATTATAGCCCACCTACGTTATGGTCTAAATTTTCTATGCTAAAATCCTGTTTATTAGTAAGAGACAATATTGATGTAAAAAATTTTAGTAAGTGTTATGCTTTTCTCAAGAGAAAAAATGTGGGATACATCCCGAAAAAATCCAAAACATTAACGTCAGATGAGATATCTAAATTTATGATTGAGGCACCTAATGAACAGTTTTTAATAATAAAAGTCATTTTATCATTCGGAATATATGGTGCATATAGGGAGGACGATCTCGTGAGAATGGATGTCAGTGATGTAGTAGATAAAGGAAATTATTTAGTGGTGTATATTAAACCTGGAAAAAATTATAAATGTAGTTTTTCAATTACCAACGACAATTGCCCTTTTGATGCTTGTGATTTTTATAGACAATATAAAGCCCTTCGTCCTTCAAATTCAAAACTCTCACGATTGTTTGTACATTATCGAAATGGAAGATGTATGTCTCTAAATGTTGGGATTCATACAATTGCTTCAGTTCCAAAAAAGGTTGCAATGTATTTAAAATTAGAAAATCCAGAAAGGTATACGGGACACTCACTCAGAAGATCATCCGCAACCATGCTAGTTGAGGGAGGAGATCTGCTGACATTAAAGTGCCATGGTGGATGGAAATCATCAGCTGTAGCTGAGGGTTACCTAGAGCAGTCTCATCAAAGAAAACAAGAAGTATCCCATAGACTTTTCCATTCTTCTAAAAATAATAATCCTGGCCATTCATCTAATCTATCAATAATAAACAATAATAATAACATAATTGAAAATGATGATTATTTCACAGTAGATGACCTTTTTAGAGTTGAAAAAGATGTAGTAGAATGCACAACGAACAAAAATTTGTCAATAATTAAGCAATCAATACCGCAAAAAGGTATAAGAAGATATATATAAGAGATATAAAAAGAAATATAAGTAACAATAAAAATTGCACAATAAATATTAATTTTAAATTATAGGTCTATTGCCTATTCTATTTATCTGTTGAATAACCTTTGCAGTTTAATAAACATAAGTTTCATATTTTAGAATTCATATATTTATCTTCTGATTTTTTTATAAGAATAAAAATATTAAAATATTTACCTTATTTCCTTTTAAGAATAGGTACAGTATGATGAAAAGTCATTTTCAACATACGTACGCAAATTATCTTTTCTGTACTCGGTCTTATTCCCGAACTCGGCTTCGCCTCGTACGTGAAACTCGACCTCGTACAGAAAAGTACGAGCAAATACACTTTGCGAACTAGAGATGAAAATAACTATTAAAACTTCTTAAATACATTATTTCAAACATATGTTCGTTAGTTTTATTAATTGAACGATAACGTAAATCACTGCTTTAGAAATAAGTAACAGGTGTGTGTAAAGTAAAAAAGACTCCATCTGGTTTATAGAAAAAGCTAATAGAAATGAGTAATTTCTCATTGTGAGCTTTGGACCTCAGGTTAGCCATGTTAATTACTTTTAATCACCTGGTAACGCCTTGTTGTTCTTAGTAAACCTAGACTTCTAGGTTCAATTATCTTTTGAGCAATAGGGATGTATTTAAAGAAAAACTCAAGATACAAAAGTCTAGTTCCCTCCACCTTGGTTAGAGAGTACGAAACCTGAAACCCGTCCCAATTAGACTCAGTACCACAAAGTGAACTTTATTGAGTAACTCTTTTGCATTTTTATTTTTGTTTTTATTCCAAACTGTATTACCATCTGATTCTTTTCATTAGACTTTTGCAAGTATTAATGTGAGATTTGATGTCCATTAACTTCGAAAAGGCTCCATTTTTATTTGTTCTATACCAAACTCGATATTTAACAGTTTCATGTTCACAGCCGAAATAAGATCAGAATTAAAATGGTGTGTCCAGAATCCTCGTTTAAAAAGGTTTTTTTTTCGCCAGAAATAGAGAATAAAATAGGAAATGAGGTCATTCCAACTCGTGGGAAATCCGCTTAGTTTCCATCGCTCCTTTGAAAGGATATTTGTAAACTGTAGAGAAACGTTACCACTTATTATTTTGAGTGAAAAACGAGGTTCCTCATCTCATGAGTGATCGTCGTGACAACATTCCCTCTGTCTCATTTATCCAATAAATGTAGTGATTCAAGGTATTTTATTTTTCCTTTTGAGATCTTTTTCTAGAGAGCTACTTGTGTATTAAGGTTTTAATGCTTCCATTCAGACTTTTCTGAGAGCTTTTGTGGTAGCTTTTAGGACGAAAGCAATTTTTCATTATATTGCCAATTACGTGGGTAAAAAGCTTTGCTAAATTGGGGGATTAGCCGGAGCTGAAGTGAATAGAGTTACCGGTTTTGGCAGAGTAAAGCTTTTTATTCGGGGGACTTGGGCAAAAAGGTAAAATGAGCTTAAAGATAAAAAATAGCGGAGGTGGATGAATGGCAGGGGGAACGAGAGGATAAAAGAGGGGATAGTTGACAGAAGGATGTGGGATCGAAGACATCCAAATGAGAAAGGGGTGTGTAAATTCTACATTATGGCTCCCTCAAAAGTAATTCTCTTTAGTTCAATTGTAAAGATATTGGATTCTTATGGTGCATTGTTTTACTAAACGAAATACACAAAATACAGGGTTCTATGAAGTAAAAATATA
This sequence comes from Riptortus pedestris, assembly GCA_019009955.1. Classification (NCBI taxonomy): domain Eukaryota; kingdom Metazoa; phylum Arthropoda; class Insecta; order Hemiptera; family Alydidae; genus Riptortus; species Riptortus pedestris. Next base: position 154,032,067 of record CM032228.1, on the reverse strand, counting down.
TTCCTTACTTGAATTTCTTTGATTATATCATGTGCACAGTTGTATAGTAAACAATTGAAGATTCAGGTTTTGTAATCGTTACATACTCGAAATTGTTTTAGGTGGAATTTTGGTTGCAGCCAACACAATTTTCCATAGCGAAATGCATGTACATTCGAAAAATGCCTAATGTTCTTCTGACAAGGAATTCATTAACATGTCAGAATATTTATTTTAAAAATGTTTATTTATTTGTTTAAAAATCAAGGAAAACAAAAATGAATCAAATTTCTCAATTATCTTATATTCCATAATATGACAGGGAGTAGTTGAGTGGTTTTGTTTTGAGATGTGAAGAACACGTAGTGGTAACTATAATCTCAGTATGGTCCATGATATGAAGATGATGATCTGCTTCTGCGTTCAGTTTTTAACGGTGAAGATATTGGAGCATGGTACTGCTTACCAGTGACCTCCAAGGAGTCCATGTCCACCAAGGATAGCTCCATGACCAAGAGCTGGAGCAACGATACCTCCAACGGAGAGGGCTGGTGCTACGATGCCTCCAGTAGAAAGGGCTGGAGCTACGATTCCTCCAGTAGCGACAGCTGGGGCGGCGATTGCTCCAGCGCTAACTGCTGGTGCTGCGATGGCTCCAGCAGAAACAGCTGGTGCAGCGATGGCTCCAGCAGATACGGCTGGTGCTGCGATGGCTCCGGCAGAAACTGCGGGTGTGGCAAGGGCTCCAGCGGAAACACCTGGAGCTATGACGGATCCAGCAGCAATTCCAGGAGCAATGATACCTCCGTGTCCTAGTCCTAGTCCTAGTCCTAGTCCATGTCCAAGTCCAAGAAGGCTCCTCTTCTCCCTCTGCTCTGACGGGAAGGCGAGAGCTACTCCCACGACCAACAGGGTGACCTTGGCGACAAATTAATTAAAAGTTTATAAAAAAATTAGGGAATAGAGCTCGGATTGGGGGGGGGGGGCATTGGCGACAAATATGGTAGTTATGACCAATTTTTATTATGAAACCTCAACTGAGGAAAAGAAATTAATTTTGGATTAATTCCTACTTTCAAATTTCATTACAAGATATTTACACATATTAAAAAATTAAATTTTACTGATCCTTAATTGCACTTGCATATTATATTCATTAGTGGTGGGATACTTACAAGAGCGGTTTTCATGTTGATAGGTTGTTGTGCTGTTGCCAACTACTGACTAAAGGAAATCTGTTAGGACTTAAATACTAGTAGCAGGTCCTTGAGCCAGCGAGGATAGCTACTAGTGCTGGGTCAGGTTTTATGAATACGTAATATGACTCCCTTTTTATTAAAGAAAACAAAAAGAATAGATACATGTCCCTGTATGAACTATTTGAAGCCTGTATAAATATTACTTATTACTGCCTTAACGGCATTCTTTCTTTTTATTTTTTCAGTGAGTTAATTTGAATTCTACAGACCTGTATATCACGCAATATGTTGAGTGTATTACGTCTAAAGGAGATTACATTCAGTTTACTTCTTCATGTTTCGAAAGGGTAATGGTTTTGAGTTATTTTAGTCCTCGTTTATTTCTAAAGTTTGTATTTTTTAAGAATTGTTCTTTGAGTGTGTTGATAAAATTTTCCATTGCTTACTAGACACAGAATCATTGCGATTCTAGCAGGGGTGTTATTACTACTTCATTAGTCAACAATTATTTACGAGGAATGATAGAGTCATCCGCTAAATGATAAATATACTTTAAGACCAGTCCCTAGATTCTCATTACAATTACTTGGTTTGTTAGGTCAAGGACAAATTCTTTTTTTTTTATAGATGGAAACCTTCCCTATCTACTATGTTCAATTACTTCTTGGAGTACAAAATTTAGTGAAATAAGTAATTTACTTACATTATAATAATAATTTGTAACTTATAAGTTAATTTCTGTAGCCTACTCATGATCTGACTCAGCTGATTAAGTCATTAATTTTTAAAGTATGTGTTTGGCTACTTTTGATATATATAACCTTAAAAAAACAGCTTAGATGTTCATTGGCAAAACATAGTTAGTGGGTGTATAGTTAAATAAATAAAAATGAATATTACTATATTATTATCATTGTTATTATTGCTTTCTGTTAGAACACGTTAAAGTAAAGTACTGGTATTTGCTAGTTACTAAATAAATATAATCGAGAATATAAACATAATTTATATTTGATTAAAATATATTTGAGACATGGCTTCTTGTACCATTCATTCAAATGTCCACCTTTCTTCCCTCGTTGATGACGACCATGAGGTCCGTTCAAAACAATATATGTATATATATATATATATATATATATATATATATATATATATATATATATATATATCTGTGTGTGTGTGTGTGTGTGTGTGTGTGTGTGTGTGTGTGGTGTTTGTGTGAGTGGGTGTGTATATACGGGTTATAGGGGAAGAATTTTGAAAATTCAAAATATCTTCGTTATTATATGTCGTTTAAATTTAATTGCCTTTAAATGTTGTCATATTGATATTTGCTCTATCATAAAAGTCCTTCAAGCAGGAGCTGCGTAAACTTGTGATCTAATCTCACTACACAACCTCTACATCTAAGTAAAAATCCTAGGCTGAAAACTAGAAAATACGAATTACATGCTTAATACTTGATTTGCATACAACAACAATTGTATAATTTCTGTAGTTTAACAAAATTGGTACTATAAATTTGTAGATCAGATTCATTATTACGAAGGTATTTTGAATTTTTGAATCCCCCTCTAAATCCCCACTATTCCGAGTTCAGCCAATAACAAATATGATCTTTAGTGTTGACTGAAACGGTTAAATATTGAGTATTGTATATATAAAATAACTGTTTACGATTAATGAGTATGAAATCTTAAATGATGTCGTAATCACACTACGTATTTGCATGTAAAAGTACAAGGAAAATAATATTTAGTATTTATACTTAAAATAATTCGGTTCACAATATAACTAGGATCGATGGTCATTTGTTGAAGGGTACAAGAAGTCATGTCACAAATATATTTTTATTAAGATAAGATTAATGTTTATATTCTCTATTATATTTATTTAGTAACGAACATCTACAAGTAAAACTTGTATTTATCTTATTAAAAAAATAGAGCAGTTTTATCTTCAGTTGTTTATAATGATACACCTTTATATTCATGTTTTTTATAAAACATTTTCTAACCCCTCAGGGTAGGTCTTCTCTGTTATAAAGTTTATTCTGTTTTTCTTAGGTTCTTTATAGGCAAATTGTATTTAATTCTTATTCATTTTCTAAAACCTGAAATCTTTAAAGTTATTCCCAAAATACTACAAATGTTTATGATTTTAGTAGAAGGGATTTTGTCAGTTTAAGACTGTATAAAAATGGTCCCCGATTAAGCTAACTAATCTAGTTATACATTATCTAATCTAAAAAAGGATTTACTATGTAATTCGGTCATATATTTTACCATGTCCTAACGGAAAGTAATAATAACAATGATATTATTAAATAAATACTCATTTTTATTTATTTAACTATACACCCACTAACTTTTTATATTCTAAGCTGTTTTTTTAAGTTAATAGATCAACAATAGTCTAAGACATATTTAAAAAACTAATTCTTTAATCAGATGAGTCAGATAATGAGTAGGCTACAGAAAATAATTTTTAAGTAACAAATTATTACTATAAAGTAAGTAAATTACTTATTTCATTAAATTTTGTACTCCATACATAACATGAATGAACATGAACATAATAAATGGGGAAGGCTACCAACTAAAAAAAAAATGAATTTCTTCTTGACCTAACAAACCAAGTAATTGTAATAAGAATCTACAGACTGGTCTTAAGTATATTTATCATTATTTTTTTTAGCTGATGACTTTATCATTCCTCGTAAATAATTGTTGACTAATGATCTAGTAATACAATCTCCGCTAGAATCGCAAAGATTCTGTTACTAGTAATCAATACAAAATGTTGTCAACATACTGAAAGAACAATTCTTAAAAAATGCAAACTTTAGAAATAAACTAAAACAACTCAAAACCATTACCTCTCAGTAACAAGAAGAATTAAACGTAAAATGTGATCTCTTTTAGACTCAATATATTGCGCGATATACAGGTCTGTAGGTAGAATTCAAATTAACTCACTGAAAACAAAAAAAGAAAGAAATAATAAGAAGTTGGCAGAAATGTTTGTTTACGGTTCAGATGCTTTCCATCTGGAGGTTTCTTATTATCGTTTAGGGGCTATGGTTAGCCATGTGAGTTAAAGCGTTGCCTTTAATCTCACATGGTAAACCGAGAGTGGCGAGTTCGATTCCTGCCTGGACAGAGGAATTTATTTAGTGAAGGAATTCATTAAATAAAATCCTGAGTCCCACCCTGGCTAGAAAAGGGTGGTAACCTGTAGATAACCCGTCCAATTAGCCTCAGTAGCAAAAAGTGGACGATAATAAATAATTTAATTTAATTTATTATCGTTTTTATTTACTTAATATTCACGATGGCATTGTGTTACTGGTATGTAGATTTATCTATTGATAAACTTCACGCGGGAAATCTACTTAGTTTACGCAGCCCCTACGTGACGGACATTTCTTTAATAAAAAGGGAGTCATATTACGTATTCATAAAACCTGACCCAGCACTAGTAGCTATCCTCGCTGGCTCAAGGACCTGCTACTAGTATTTAAGTCCTAACAGATTTCCTTTAGTCAGTAGTTGGCAACAGCACAACAACCTATCAACATGAAAACCGCTCTTGTAAGTATCCCACCACTAACCAATATAATATGCAAGTGCAATTAAGGATCAGTAAAATGTAATTTTTTAATATGTGTACATATCTTGTAATGAAATTTGAAAATAGAAATTAATCCAAAATTAATTTGTTTCCCAACCTCAGTTGAGGTTTCATAATAAAAATTGGTCATAACTACCATATCTGTCGCCAATGCCCCCCCCCCAATCCGATCTCTATTCCCTAATTTTTTAAAAACTTTTAATTAATTTGTCGCCAAGGTCACCCTGTTGGTCGTGGGAGTAGCTCTCGCCTTCCCGTCAGAGCAGAGGGAGAAGAGGAGCCTTCTTGGACATGGACTTGGACATGGACTAGGACTAGGACTAGGACACGGAGGTATCATTGCTCCTGGAATTGCTGCTGGATCCGTCATAGCTCCAGGTGTTTCCGCTGGAGCCCTTGCCACCCCCGCAGTTTCTGCCGGAGCCATCGCAGCACCAGCCGTATCTGCTGGAGCCATCGCTGCACCAGCTGTTTCTGCTGGAGCCATCGCTGCACCAGCTGTTTCTGCTGGAGCCATCGCTGCACCAGCTGTTTCTGCTGGAGCAATCGCCGCCCCAGCTGTCGCTACTGGAGGAATCGTAGCTCCAGCCCTTTCTACTGGAGGCATCGTAGCACCAGCCCTCTCCGTTGGAGGTATCGTTGCTCCAGCTCTTGGTCATGGAGCTATCCTTGGTGGACATGGACTCCTTGGAGGACACGGTCACTGGTAAGCAGTACCATGCTCCAATATCTTCACCGTTAAAAACTGAAGCAGATCATCCATCTTCATATCATGGACCATACTGAGATTATAGTTACCACTACGTGTTCTTCACATCTCAAAACAAAACCTCTCAACTACTCCCTGTCATATTACGGAATATATGCATAATTCAGAAATTTGTTTCATTTTTGTTTTCCTTTATTTTTAAACAAATAAATACAAATTTTTAAAATAAATATTCTGACATGTTAAATGAATTCCTTGTCAGAAGAACATTAGGCATTTTTCGAATGTACATGCATTTCGCTATGGAAAATTGTTTTGGCTGCAACCAAAATTTCACCTAATACAATTTCGAGTATGTAACGATTAGAAAACCTGAATCTGGCAGAGCATTAGGAGAAATATGTATGTTAGTTTAGTTAAATTGTGCCTGTTTTTCAATTAATAATTGTACAGAATAAGTACATCAAATTTTTGCCTAAGTATTTTTGTGAAGCTAAGGGTAGATATCTAAGATACATCCCTCATCTTTAGTGAAAACATATTTATAGTATTCAGAAATTGTAATCAACTGTTTACTCTACAACTGTGCACATGATATAATCAAAGAAATTCAAGTGAGGAATATATTTTTACTTCATAGAACCCTGTATTTTGTGTAATTCGTTTAGTAAAAGAATGCACAATAAGAATCCACAACCATAATAAATATCATTAAAGAGAGAGATAAAAATAATCCTAAACAGTGGAGTTGTATAAAAACAAGCAGTGGGCACTTATAAATAAAATATTATTTGTTATTTATAAGTGCGGGCCATATCATCAAACCTGTGTTCTTTATTTTTGCCTTAGATAAAACCACTTAAGTAAACTTGCAATTGAAGAAGAACGAAAGATTTTTACTGATTTAATAGACTAGGAGTAGTGGCTTTTGGATGACAAGTATAAAAATAACTGCATGCAACAGTTTTAGATCAGACACTTCATAATGGAGATATCTACGAAAGTACATTTTACATCTTCTCTAAATGCCCACTCCTCATAACCTGATTGTGGTCATTAACGAGCTTGACAGTTTAGGCTGACATGAAACGTTTAAATTATGAGTTTAGAAACGATGATTAGAAACAAAAACGACGGCACTAAAGATATTAAAGAACTGACATTTCTATTTAAGACGACACATGGAAAACTATCCTCCATAGTTCTCATAGTATGGACCTAATGAAAACAAAGCTTGTTAAGCTTTCACTGACCATCACATGATTAATAATATGCTAATATATCATATATATATATATATATATATATATATATATATATATATAATCTCCTCTTTGTCAGCCTTCAGTCATTACAAAACTGTAGTAAATCATTAGTTTTGCATGAAATGGTGAAGGGGCGTTAACAGGCATATTTGAACGCGCTCATTTTGATATTTCCTTGGTTGTACTGCTTGAAATATGCTAGAAGTATTATGATTGATTTAGGGAAATTTAAACTGGGAAAAAATGAAGTTTTTCTTCATATTTTCTTTTAAAAAAATTATACAGTACGTTGTGAAATATATCAGTGCATTGCTTATATATCAAAAATCTTTCTGTTTGCGATATACAAGCTCTCCCATGGAAGTGACGAATGTACTTAGCACTAAATAAATAATTCCAATGGATGAAGCGTTTAATTTCGATAATATAAGAGTATATTATGATGTCTGGAGCAAAGTTCAGAGAACCTATCATATTTAAATTTTTAGGTTTATATAAAGAACACAAATTACTTTTTTTGTAACAATGTGCTTTCCTTGAAATAATAATATGGTTTATAGTTTCTATGATATATATATATATATATATATATATATATATATTAGTGACCCCTGATCCCGGAACTTCCACAAATGGCATAGCTTTAACTTCCTGCAAGTAATAATGAAGATTTAAGTTATTCTTACCTTATTTGCATTTTTGAAGAACAATAAATTCGTTTTGTCACTTAGCACTTGTACTAACCTAAAAGAAAAAAAAAGAAAAATTAAATGAAATCAATGGATTTAAATAGTCTTTTATTATTATTATTATTATTTATTAACGGCCAGTTTTTGCAACTCAGGCTAATTGGCACGGGTTATCTACAGGTTACCACCCTTTCTAGCCAGGGTGGGATTTTAGGATGTTATTTAATGAATTTCGTTACTAAATAGTTTCCTTTTTTCAGGCGATAATCGAACTCGCCACTCGCGGTTTATCATGTGAGATAAAAGGTAACGGTTTAACTCGCATGGCTAACCTGAGCCCCAGTTTTTAAAAAAATAAAAATTAAAGTACATTTTATTCTTTGGCTAATCATGACCAATAATCTACAGGTTACCGCCATATGCTTGTATCCGAAATAAAATCCGCATTAATCGTACTCATGGCAAAGTGTTTTTAGTAGGCCTTCACCACGGTTTTCAAATATGAAATATCTTGGGTTCAATTCCCACAAGGACAATATAAATCTATTCAGTGATGAGCTCATAAAGTAAAATAGTTCAGTCTTACCCTCGCTAGAAAGTGCGGCAACCAGTACATAATTCACCACGAGTAGAGGCATAAGTTGACGACAATTTAAATAAATACATGTTATCTTTTTTCTCCAAATAACCTTCTAAATAATATGTACATCTTATTTAGGAGGTTCCAAGCCATCTAAAACCATTATGTACTATTCCCCACGAGGTGATATGCATTTCTAGATAAATAGCTTAAATCGCTAGCCTTTAATTCCCGTAAAAACACAACAATTCACAAAACAAAATAAGAACCACTTTATTGAGAATTAAGTTTCTGAATTAACAAAAAAAAAAAAAAAGAAAAAAAAAAAGAAAACCTACTTCATAAATGTCAAGGCTATCTCAGTATTGAAAGGGGAAGAAATATTTTAGCAGATTTCCCATAAGGGAAATATGCTATTGAGGTTCGTACTCATGAAGCGATTTTCGAAAACTTTCTTCAAATGTCTTTCGATCCTACTCAGGAGATGACGAAAATGAGCTCCGTTCAGAACTATATATCTATATCTATATATATATATATATATATATATATATATATATATATATATAGATAGATAGATAGATATATATATATCCGTCTGCTAACGCTCTAGCGGTCGCAATTTTTGTTTGATCGTTACCAAACTCGATATTTAAACGTTTTATGCAAAAAGACAGATCAAGTTCGTTAATGGCTGAAATCGGACCAGTAGGAGGGGGGGGGGGTTAGCGGGGAGGATTTTCGAAAATTCGAAATATCTCCGTTACCATACGTCGGATCAAACAATTGTATAGAGCCAATCTTATTTTAAATTAAATTTACTATAAATATTGTTCTATACATTTATTCTCTATCTTGAATATTAACCGAGATATTTGCATTTTTATTAAATATAGTCTGATAACGAATGACAGTTTCCCGACAAAAGCTAGTTCGGCCCTTTGCCGTAACAGTTCGGCTCTCCTATGGAGATTTCTCTATTGTATAATTTCACGTGGGAAATCTGCTTAGTTTACGCAGCCCCTGCGTGACGGACTTTTTTTAACCTATTCCCTGCACTAAAATGGAAAATGTAGCACTTTCCCAGCAATTAGTGGACAAATTTTGAGAGAAGTATGAATCAATTTCCTTTTCTAGGCAACCACGAAAACAACGTTATGCCCGCCCAGATTGACTTAAGAATAACTTCATTTCGAATAGCCCATTGCCACAATCATAAGAAAATTATTATTATTTTCTATTAATAAATATAATTTGGCCAATATTAAAACAATTCCAAAAGTAGTTAAAAAATTATTTTGATAATCCTGATCCTAAGCTCTCTAAAATTTCGTAATCTAGGAAAAAAAAATAATAGCACAGATACAAACACCAAGAAGAAAAGAAAAGTATGTCACAAAAACAACTAAACACGAGCAACGGGGATGTACCAGGAGCAAATGAACGTCTGAGACACGAATAACTACATCTATCGGCCCTAGTATCGCCATGATTAGAATGGTCTCTCATGAGACAAGAACAGACGTCGGAAATGTGATGCACAAACAAAATCTTTCTTTCAGGCATCACAGGATATGCACCAGTATGCATATAAGTGCATTTGTAAATACATCAGGGAGGATGTACATAAACAACATGTCCACCCTATAGAATAAGGCATCAACCGAGACATTATTTACAGTGAGTTCCTACCGAAAATAGGCTTTTGATAAATATCCTTGATGTTGAAATAACCGTGATAATTTATCCAACAGAATAACAGGATCCAAAATACATAATAATCACCGTACCTGGATAATTTGAACAGATTTCTTGAGAAAGAAAACTTACTTGAAAAAAGAATAATTTTCTCTGAGTATGTTCGAGTGACCCACAATTTTATTATCTTATGAAAATAAAGAGAAAAATCCTAGAAAAAAAGGCCATATTGTTATTCCGGAGGCCAATATATTTTCATTGATTTCACTATCAGTTGAAATAAGGCCTTTTTCATAACATCTTGCCCAAACCAACTCTATCTAAAATACGGGTTTAGGTTGTTCCTTCTTGTCCTACATTGGAATTTATTGTCTCTTTTAACACCAGACTACAGAGGTTCAACTCTCTGGGGTGAGATCTTATCATGAGACCCATAAAATGCTTACTACGATTCACAGAATAAAGTTTGTACCTTCATCCAAGAAGCTTCTTGAATCCTCTAAAAGAACATTATTTGTCCCGGGATGTATATATTTTAAGCACTCAGCGTTGAGGATTCTTTCAGTCTGTTTCTTTTTTAACTGAGACGTTTAGCTCAATGCTACAAAAAGTAGTAGTGGTATAACTGTTGCCCTCTCAATTATGAATAATAGGTTCATTCATAATTATAGTCAACAATGATTATACCCAGCGTAATCACCCACTGCTTTTCTACAATCTATTGTAAAATACAACCACTTCCGAACTCTTTGGAGAGCAATGTCTTAAGATTAAATTAAAATGAATTCATGCTTTTTTACAATAAAATGTATGTCAAGGTAACTTCTATCCCATAACGACTATATGGAATAAAAAGAAATATAATACTTGGTTTGGGGCTCAGGTTAGCCATGCGAGTTAAAGCGTTGACCTTTATCTCACATGGTAAACCTAGAGTGGCGAGTTCGATTCTTGCCTGGGCAAAGGAAATTATTTAGTGACGAAATTCATTAAATAACATCCTTAAATCCCACCCTGGCTAGAAAAGGTAACCTGTAGATAACCCGTCCCAATTAGCCTGAGTTGCAAAAAGTGGACGTTAATAATAAATAAAAAAAGTAATACTTGGTTACTACGAAAAGTAGCTAGCGTACCTAATGTACAAAACTATCCATTACGTTAATCAAAGTAACAAATTCAATTTGTCCCAACACACAATCACAGACCAGCTGCTGATTAGCCCGTGATTGATTTAGTACGCATGCGCAAGGATTGACTGATTCGGTGCAGTGTTAGAAAAACGGTTTGTCACATCTCTGCGTGACTAACCTTTCACTATTATTCATTTGCTAATGGTTCCTACGACCCCAACAGCTCACTTTACCTAGGGAGTCTGCTAATACTTACAAGGGTTAAAATTATTTTTTCCAATGTTTTTTATCAAAACTTATACTCATTAATATTTTAAAAAAAATTCTAATTTTATTTTAGGAACACTCTTCACTTTTGTGGAGTGTTTTACTTCCTTACGTTCATTTCTTTAAATATTTTCTTAAACTCTGGATGTATAACAATTTTTTTTATCTATGAACCTACCTTCCATTGCGCATTTTTATCTAATATAATGAATTTCAAAATGTAATATATTGGGCCTGAAGGTGAATAACAAATTCTGGGAATTTAAACTACTAATTAAATGTTATTTATTAACTTTTAAAGTGGAAATGAAACTTTCCAGTAGTTGTATATTCAGCTTTTTTCAAACAGCTGTTCTGAAATAGATTGGAGCAGAGATGTAATGAAGTATGCTCATGATGAATTACATTTATCAGCACTCCATGACGGATTTATGTGATAATTGCGTCGTTTACTTATTCTGTGCAAAACAATAGTTATTAAAATATTATTCCCCCGCTGAATAATATCTCAAGGTTCCAACAGACACAAATATGCTTTCTTGGAAATCGCTTATAGGAAGGTTTAAGAAACTGTTCTTAAGCAGAAAAATCTATTTAATCGATATCATATAATGTCATCTAAGTGACAACGCTGAGTCTTATTTTTGTTTTTTTGTAATATGATAACGCTGAAGATGTGAGTTAAAATTTTGCCTTTAAACTCACATGGTAAACCTAGAGCAGCGTGTTCGACTTCCGCCTGGGTAATAGGCATGTCTTTAGTGACGAACTCATTAAATAAAATCCTTCATCCCACCCTGGCTAGAAAAGAGTGGTAACCTGTAGATAACCCATCCTAATTTGCCATAGAAGCAAAAGTTGGACATTAATAATAATGCTGAGCATTCGCATGAACTTGTACCTGGAATAGATCACCATCACTAATTACGGCATAAATTGTTTAACTGTGCTATAGAAATTCGCAGACCAACAATTTGTTCAATATATTAAATATGCAAGAGGCATCAATATGTTTTAAATTTCAAACGCATGGTCATTTCGCTCATCTAGCTATATATAAAAAATACCTTGCTAGATAAAGAAGAAAAGACTTTGTTAGATAAAGAATGATCCTTTTTCCCTAATTGTATAAATATTAGCAATGTAAGAATTAATATTATTTGGAAATACCAAACAGCTTATAATTCTTTTTTGTGTTGTTTATATAGGCTTCTTATTTAAAAAGAAATAGAGAATATAAAGAGATGGCATCATCAGCTTGTTTCATGAGGTGCGAAATCGGAACCACCTCCTCATGGACTTTTTTTTTTAATTCATCAAATACCTACAGGTTCACAAATATTATGTCAGGCCTAATGGAATATGATGACCACGAGCGTGACGAGTTTCAGTAGACCTACTTCATTTTTAAAGACTGTCTGCAGGAAGAACACGCATTGTCTATATACAATTCCACAGCTAATAAATTCGGAACATAAATAATATTCTCCAAGTTTGCCTCCTTTGGAGTACTATAACATCCCTCCAAATAACGATGGAATAACAATGAAGTTCAACATAACTCTCTAGTAACTCGTCTTAGTAAATAATAAAAATAAAACAGAATAAGTTAAATAGTAGAGCGGTGTGTTTTCATTGGTAGGATGCTTCGAAAGACAAATAATGGAAATTATTTGAAAAATTATTTCTGGTATCCTATTCCCTCGAATATCTCTAATAAAAAAAAATAGAGGAATGGATTCCCTTTTAAAATGGACGACACTAAAGAAAGCGGTCTATATTGCAAGAAAGTGGGAGATGTGAGAGAAATAAAAGGAAGATATCATCGAGAAAGATCCAACAGGATGTGGACTGAATGTAACAATCCACAAAGGATTCACTGAAGCGATCAGAAAGCATTATCGTGGGAGAGTATAATAGCAACAATGAAGGTCAGCTGCAAGTCCAGGAGACCACGCCCCAGGAATTGCGACCTTGCAATTTCTCTAGCCTTATAACATAACTTAAACTAATACTCCTGCCGTTAGCATGTGGCAGTCTCAATTATCTATTTACTGCGACCCTCGGTGTAGGAGGTGCTGTAGGAAATACCATCCAGGAGTACCGTTAGAGCAAAGCTGCAAGCTTGGGCGTTGTCCCTTATGCAATAAAAATGCATTTCCTAGTTCCCAAGGTCCTCACGTGGTATATAAACTAGATCAACTAGGTGTAGACTATAGTTTCAGTCTACGAACGGAACGCAACACATCAACGATGAAAACCGCCTTTGTAAGTACTCTTACTTGAGGTTATAAACAATTTTAAACACTCAATGCAAATTGTCTAACAAGTCTTGGTGTTACAATTTTTATTGATTGTGAATGTTATAGAAACTTTTCAAAAATCCTTTAAAAATAGTAACATAAGTCCACTACGGCTGAGCATACATAACCAACAACTTTACAACTTTACTATAAAACATTTCCAGTGTTGATAATAATTCAATATGTGATTGTTAAGGTTGCCCTGTTGGTCGTGGGAGTTGCCCTCGCCTTCCCGTCAGAGCAGAGGCAAAAGAGGAGTCTTCTTGGTCTTGGTCATGGACTAGGACTAGGACTAGGACACGGAGGTATCATTGCTCCTGGACTCGCCACTGGTGCTCTCATTACACCTGGAATTGCTACCGGAGCCGTAATTGCTCCAGGAGTATCAGCTGGTGCCCTTGCCACTCCTGCCGTTTCTGCTGGAGCTATTGCTGCACCAGCAGTTAGTGCTGGAGCCATCGCTGCACCAGCAGTTTCTGCTGGAGCCATCGCCGCCCCTGCTGCCCATGCTGGATCTATCTCCGTAGGACCTAGCTCTGCTGGAGCTATTGCTGCTCCTGCTGTTCATGCTGGAGCCATCGCAGCCCCAGCCCTTTCTGCCGGTGCTATTGCTGCCCCAGCTCTCGCTACTGGAGGCATCGTAGCTCCAGCACTCTCTGTTGGAGGAATCGCCGTAGGAGGATGGGGACATGGTGGAGTTCTTGCTGGACATGGCCTCCTTGGTGGACACGGACTTCTCCACGGTTAGAATCTGAATGTGATGCGTTTCGTTTTCAGCAGTTCTCTGATTCTGTACAAAGAAGGCTGGTGAATATAATTTAAGTAATAAATCCTTTTTTTATTTAAAACCAGTATTATTTTTTATTGTACACTATTCCAATTTCATGTATAAAACAATATGTTAGAAATTCTTCATTCATATAATGTTGCACTATTACAAAAATCTACTATGTCATTTGAGACTTGATATTTATTTTACCCAACCCAAAAGTCTCTTTGTGCTTGATATTATAAGGGCTTTAAAATTTAAAATAGAACAGAAATACATTCCTCTTGAGATTCTATGACATACACAATTTTTTATCCTACAACAATGTGTTCGTTTTTTGGAC